>JARHVA010001184.1:2420000-2682500 GCA_037957365.1 Torreya grandis | reverse complement strand
AATGAATCTCCGCAAATCAAGTAAACTAACACCAATATTTCAAGTTAACAAACTAATATGTCAAAAATATAATCTACGTACAAAATGTAATAAAAGTAAATATACAACTAGCCAAATTTGAGATAAATACAACCTCCATCACAAATTCAAAAAATATGGATGACAAGAAGTTAGTCAAAAAGGATCTAAATAAATAATATTTCCTTTGCAATAAAAATTTAATCAAAATGGAGGCAAAGAAGATGTGTCACTAGAAAATGATATTCTACATGAAGTATTAGAATAATTATCATAATGGGACATATCAAAGTCTCTAGAAGGTCCATCTACTTTAGGAATTGAAATGGTTTTTCCCTTAGAGGTAGCAGAGAGTCATTTTCTAACAATGTAAAGTATCATATGTATATTTACAACAAAATTTGTATAGTTGCAATTTCCAATATTTAGATATATGATACTAATGTTTTATATAATGCACATAAGGTTTAATAATTTTCAAATTACATTATAAGTCCTTTGATGAGGAGGACAATAAGATTTTAAATTTTCATTTAGGGAAAATAAGTTCAAGAACATTGGTGTGCCAACTGGTGCACAAACGTCAAAGTCAAATTTCTTCAACATTTCCTTTGAATATTTACTTTGAGATATGAAAATTTATTTATGTGACTAAAATATTTGCAATCTTAATAAAAATGATAATTCTCCAATCATATACATCTCAAATTCTTTTTGCATGTTTTCAAAAAAAATTGTCATCTTTTCAATGTTTCATCCAAAAATGATGTCATCAAAATATACCACAATGATCAATAGATGCTCACCTTTTGTTTTGATGTAGATATTATTGTTAGCAAATCCTCTCTTGAAACCTTGATCCTATAGGTACTTATCAAGTCTTGCATACTAATCTCTAAGAGCTTGTTTCAATCCATACAATTCTTTCTTCAATCTGCATACATGGCTACTAATATTTGAGAGAATAAATCCCTCAAGATGCTCAATGTAGACCTCTTCTTCTAGATTCTCATTTAGGAAGGTAGATTTGACATCCATCTGAAATACTTTGAAATTTTTTAACACTGCATATGCAAGAAACATTTTAATAGCATCTAGCCTTGGCACTGGTGCAAAAGTTTCTTGAAAATCTATTCCCTCAATCTAAGCATATCCTTTACATACTAATATTTCTTTATTCTTGGTCACTTATCTATTTTCATTCAACTTATTTTTATACACCCATTTTGTTCCTATCATATTGTGATCGTTTGGTCTAGGAACTAATTCTCAAGTATCATTATTTTTTATCTGATTTAATTCTTCATCCATAGACTTAACCCAATGCTTATCATGTCTAGCTTCTAAAAAAGTTCTAGGCTGAATTTTGGATAACAAAGAAATTAACTTGCTTAGATTCACTTACCATCATTTTTCTAGTGTGAATTCCTTTATTTATGTCCTTGATAATGTCACTTTCATTATGATTTATCTAAACATATTTGGATGGAGTTTTGGTGTCCTTTTTCTCCTTCTTCTCATCTTCATCTAATTATTCAAAATCTTCCTCTTCAATGATTTTAGGAATGTCTACTGGATCACTGATTCTTTGTGTTCCATCTTCTTCTATCCTAACACTTGCACTTTCAAAAAAAATCTTGATTCTTTTGTTATAACATTTATAATCTTTACTTTTGCAAGAATAACCAAGAAATATACCTTCATCTACTCTGGATTCAAACTTTCCAAGTTTTTCATTGGTTCTCTTTATGAAGCATCTGCTACCAAAAATTTTGAAATAATCAATTATTATTGGTTTGTCTTTCCATATCCCATAAGGATTCTTGTCACTATTGACTCTCAATCTCTCTAATATCTATTTGGTCTCTTAGATTCATTTAGCATTATCCTTGCCATCTCCTAAACTATTCTATTTCTCTGCTCAACTTCTCTATTTTGTTGTGGAGTTTTGGATGTTAAATAATGTCTCTTTATTTCATGGTCTTCACAAAACTCAATAAACTGATCTGACATGAATTCTCCTCCTTGATCTTATTTTATACACTTAATCTTCAAACTGGTTTCATTTTTAACTAATGGTTTGAATTCTTTGAAATGTATGAAAGATTCTAATTTTTTTTTAAAACATTACATAAGTCATATGTGAAAAATCATCAATAATCAACATGAAATATTTCTCACCTTGAGTGCTTTGAGTTCTCATAGATCCACATAGATCAGTGTGAACAAGCTCTAACATCTAAGTGGATGAGTACTCTTTTGTTTTAAACTATCTTTTGACCTGCTTCCCATGCTGAGAAGGTTCACAAAGTGTGTCAGATAGCTTTGTAATCTTTTGAAGATTTTTGACTACTTGATTTTTGCTGATGTTGATAAGATTGTCAAAATTTACATGTCCCATTCTCCTGTGTCATAGCCAAATTTATTCAATCTGACTCAAACAATATATTTAACCTTTAATTTCTAATAACATATATAAATTATTGCCTATTCTTTGAGCATCTACAATCAACACATTTGAATCTTTTCTCCTAATTTCACAACCTTCTACATAAAACTTTAGTGTGTGCCCCTGATCACACATTTGACTTACACTTAAAATATTATGCTTAAGACCTTCTACATAAAAAATATTTTTAGTCTTAGTTTTACCATTATCTAAACTTAGTGTACCTTTTTCATAAATTCTAGTAGTATTATTATCTCTAAATTTCACTATGCAACCATTGATATTCTTCAAAGTTATGAACTTGATTTTGTCTCCTGTCATGTGCCTCAAACATCCACTATTAATGAACCATGGATTTTCTTTATTTCCTACATGTAAAGCTATTTGTACCAACATAGATTTTTCAAGTTATTTCTTCTGCCATGAACCTGTCTAAACTTTCTTCTTGATGAATGGAGCCTTGAAACTCTAGTCCTTCTTGACTAAATCAAACATAATTCTATAGTACCAGTCTATGTGTCTGAAGTTGTATTTGTAACATATTATGGCCTCTTCATTAAAGCCTAATAGAGGAGTAAAAGAGTTGTGGCTTCTGCTTGAATCTGCATGACTTTCCTTCTCCTTATTTATAAAATTATTATCCCTTTTTCTACATTATATTTTATTATGACCATATCCATTATAATAAAAATAGTAACCATAAAAATAGAACCTATTTATATATCTTTGACATGATTTATTTTTGTAGCTTTGTTCCCTCTAGCCTTCTTTGTTTGAGATGTCTTTTGTATTCTTAACTTCTTCTCTTTTTATTTCCTCTTTTGTAATAGATTCAACATAGCTCTTTCCTTTTTCCTTCTCTATGAAAGTAGTGGCCTCCCCTTTCTTTTTTTTAAATCCAATACCTGTCTTATCTGACATTGATCTTTGATTTTCTAATATCTTGTTCAACATATTAGTGTTATTCTCAATTTTTGAATCATTGGTTGCTCTATCATTGATTGCTTTTTTTTTCTCAAGATATTCTTTTAAATAAATTTTTTTAATAACATACCTTTCACATTATTTACTTACTATTTACAACTATGCCATTAGATTTTATTCATTCTTCTTGGCTTCTTCAAAGTGTGCTTGTAGATCTTCAATTATTTCATTTGAATCCTTTTTATTTTTCTTGATCTGGAGCTTTAATCTTTGATTTTTCTTTCCAAGAGATTTTAAATCTTCTAAGGCAAAAATGAGTTCTCCTTCCATATTTACTTTGGCTTCATTTTATTCTTGTTCTTGATCAACTATACTTTTACTTGTGGAGGCATCTTCATGTATGTCTATGAATAGAATCTCTAATTCTTCTGAACCACTAACTCCACAATGTTTATCTGAGCTAGGATCTTTAGAATACAAACTCTTCTTCTCAAATCCCTTCTTGAATTTTCCTTCTTCATTTTCACCATTACCCTTATCTGGGCACTTAGCTAAAAAATGTCCAATCTTTCCATAATTAAAACATTTAAAAGGTAATTTTCCTTGATATTTACCTGTGCCTTTTTTTGGCTTGCAAATAAATAAAGCTCCATTGTCATCTTCATCATCACTAAAACTGTCACTTGATTCTTGAATCTTA
This sequence comes from Torreya grandis, assembly GCA_037957365.1. Classification (NCBI taxonomy): domain Eukaryota; kingdom Viridiplantae; phylum Streptophyta; class Pinopsida; order Cupressales; family Taxaceae; genus Torreya; species Torreya grandis. The sequence goes on along the minus strand of JARHVA010001184.1, from coordinate 2,678,409 downwards.
GCCTTCTCTTTCTTTGATGTCTTGAAAGTAGCTTCTTTTTTTTTAGGGTTTTTTTAATTCGGTCCATATCTCATATGTTATAAGAATACCATGTAGCTCATCCATCTTTAGCTTGGCTAAATTCTTCATCTCTTCAATTGTTGAAACTTTTACATCATATCTCAATGATAGAGATCTCAAATTTTTTTGAACCACAATTGATTCTTCTAACTTTTCTCCAAGACCTTGAATCTGATTAATTATTTGATCAACCCACAAAAGATAACTTGATATATTTTCTTCCTCTTCCATCTTCAAACTATCTTTTAAAAGTCTGAAGCTTAGCTTGCTGAACCTTTCCATCACCTTTATAAATATTCTCAAATTTTACCCAAGTTTCATGAGAATATTTACATTGCATAACTTTAACAAATTCTAATTCACATAAACCACATAAAATAGAATTTAAAGCTTTAACATTATTTTCACCTGCCTTCTTTTCTACTGGAGTAGTTACAAGTGTTTGTGGCTCTTCATATTCCTCCACCACTACTTGCCAAATGTTGAATCCAAGGGCCATCAAATAAGTCTTCATCCTTATGCTCCAAAAGACATAATTTGTCTTATCAAACAAAGGTGCCTTATTTGTATAAAAACCTTCATGTGATCTAGCGATCATGCTTACCCAATCTACCTTCAAGCTATAAAAATTTTTCAAAAAGAACCTGCTCTGATACTAATTATTAAGCATGAAATATACTGAGAGGTGGGGGTAAATCAGTATATTATATATATATTACTTAATCTGATTTATTTTCTTTAACCACTTAATAACACATTCAATATATGTAATAAAACTGAAACAATAATATGTACCACACGAGAGAGAGAGAGAGAGAGAGAGAGAGAGAGAGAGAGAGAGAGAGAGAGAGAGAGAGAGAGAGAGAGAGAGAGAGAGAGAGAGAGAGAGAGAGAGAGAATAGTTTTTTATGTGGAAACTAAAAGTGGGAAAAACCATGAAGAATAATCTCAAGTATATGAATGAGCACCAACTCAAATTATAAATTTCACAAGCACCAACTTGAAAGAGTAACAACTCCTTTGATGAGCACCAACACAACAAATATTTGTGAGCACCAACCCCTTGCAAAGATTTGTGAGAACCAACCCCTCTTGTGTATAAAACATAACTATCTCTCAATATTTCTTACTCAACAAATGATATAACTCTATTATATCTCCTACTTATCTCTCTTTGAAAATAAATACAAACCATGCACTCTCTTGCATATTAAAAATGGCTTCTCAAGCCTTTATTTATAGCTTTCCAAATGACCTTTGGTATTCATACTTTGTGACCCTTCAATCCTCATAGAAAATGGCACCAAACTTTCATGACCCTTCGTATCCTTACATTTAAAAATTCATATGGTGACCTTTCATAATAAAATGTGTTCTTTCTTATTTTGTCTTTATATTGGTGACTTTTTGTATTCCTCAAAGTGTCCCTTCATGTAAAAATGCACCATACCCTCTTTTGTCTTCACATGGTGACTCTTAGAATTCCTCAAGATGACTCTTTATGAGAAAATACGTCCCATTCCTCTTTTATCTTTTACCACGTGACTCTTTGACTTCTCCATGGACCCTCTTTTGAATTATATGAAACCATAAATATATTCATTAATATTAAATAAATATTAACACACATTAGCCAAGATATGAATATTAAAAACACCATTAAATGTAATGGGGACTTTATCACCAATAATGCTAGGACCTTTGACATTAATGACAATATTTCCAACAAGGGTCTTAAGATGTGTTACATAGAATTTGTTACAATTAATAAATTATTTCTAAGTCTATAAAAATGATATTAAGTGTAAATTTTGGCTCTTGAGTGTTTTCTAGTATAGTTTAAAATTTTATTAAAATTATGTAGCTCCCTTGTTGTTTAATGTAATATAGTTTGGTCTATCAAAGGACCCTCGCTCCACATCGTATTGAATTCAACTATTTTTTTTATCATTTACTTAGTGCACATTCAACTTACATTTTACATAAAATATTATTTTAGTATATATTATGTTTAATTTTTATTCAAAAAAATCTAATAAAAAATTTGAAAAATATAGTAAAAATAAAATTTTGACCAAGGCGGCTTAAATTTTGTGATTATTTTTTATGTTTTTAATTTTAATAAAATAAGACATGAGTTTAAATTAAATGTAATGTTTGAGTAAGCATTGGCATAATTTGGCACCGATTTTGATATAGCATATTTGTAATAATTTTATACAAACCCCAAAATTCAGTTAAAATTTTGAGCTAGTCACTAAACATAATTTGGCCCCAATTCGGCATTTTTTATTAATGAGTTTATAGAGTAGAAATTTTATGGATAAAAAATAAAAATTATAGGTGTTATTTGTAATTTATGTAATATTGTAATAAAAATTATGTAAAATGATATTACATATCTGCTCACTTACATTTGTTATAATGTCTTAGTTTCTATTTGTATCTTTTTTGTTCCCATGATTAAAGCATAACTATGTCATATACGTGTTACAATACCACATGGAAAAAATTTAAAACATTAATGAATATATTTTTGAAGGATGTTATATAATTATAAATGATGACCAATGTAACGTTTGAGAAAGTATTGGCATAGAAGTGCACTTAAAATATAGAAGTGATTCATATAGTATTTCAATACTATATGGAAAGGGTTTAAAACATATAAGTGTTATAATAAGTATTTATATTAAATACTTTAGAATGACCTTAAATTATTTAATGATGGGGAAATGATTTTATAACAATATATAGTGACTATAGTGCATCAATTGTTCACATGCCTTGTAATCGTGGGCACTTTGTTGTTCCATGCACATTTCATAATTGTGTGTGAATTTCATTTTGATTTGAGTTGTTTGGCTCTTGTATATTGGCCATGACTTGATTGAGTTATTAATTTTGGTCTTATTAATGTATATGTGACTTTTCAATGAGTAATGGACTTCACCTTGAAAGGGATAGTAGGTAAGTGCATAATTCTTTATGTGGATGACATTCATATTTTTTATAAGGATAAGAACTAATGTCTTTAACATCTCCATGAGATTTTTGATAAATTTAAAAGGTATGAAATTTATATTAATTTAAAAAATAATATACTATGGTGAATTTAGTGATCAAAATTGAACCCTTCCTAGCCCTTCTAAGGGCTTCAAACCCTTCAAAGAAGTGTAATTTAAAAATAGGTCATCAAAAAAATTCAAAGTTTATAAAATACTTGACAATGTAAAAGTATAGATTCTTTTTATCATTATATTAAAAATGCCTATCAACGGAACATCACTATCAATATAAGGTACAAACCTTAAAAATTCCAACTGTTTTATAGGAGAAACCATGATTGATATACATATGACTAAAAAGTGTGATAAAAGTACTTCTAGACATTTATATAAAAATTATATAAATTTCTTGTGATGGTGGGTAAGAAAACTAATCAAGATTTAGAGAGACCACACTAGAAAAATTGTAATTATTTTTAGTTTGCTTGCATTTATACTTAAATGTGTGTCTCATCAAGAGAAGATTGTGATTATGAGATATGCTCTCAAACAACTTTGTGCCACTACATAAAAGATCATGCTATGTGTATTTTCATTAATGTTACTCCATGTTATACTTTTTGGTATGATACTTTCATTTCCATTTCATTACAAGACCCTTCGGAGCTAAGTATCCATAAATCTAAACGTATGTCTTGCTAATCAATAAAAAGTAGTCTTAACATAATTTTTGTTTATTTTCATATATATGAGTTGTTTAATGTCATGTTTGAATAAACATTACTTATTTTTCTTACCTTAATATATTTATTACTTATAAACTTATCAAGAATAAATATCAGTTTTTGGTCTATAAATCATTCCCAACATATGATATCCGAAATAATAAGTATTTATTGCTAATTTTTTTTTCTCATTCTTAATTTTCTTAAAAGCATTATTATTATTATAACATGACATGACCAACATATTGGAACATAACATAGAAAAGGGCTAACATTGTATTAGTGTTTTTGGTGAAGAGAAGAAACTCTAAAGGAGCGTGGTTGCCATAGGGAAAGATATTTATGTTTCCTTACTTAGGATATGAAACTTGTTAATTTTATTGCATAAACAAATTCAAAATTTTCCACTCATAATTTAAAATTAATATAAATATAAGCATCTCAATTTTCATGTTGCATCTATAAGTCACCTCCATTTTCATTCCACAAATCCTTGGAGATCATAGTCCATACCATTTCAAATACAATATATAAGGAATGCAAAGGATATTTTTATAGACAATTTTTATTTTCAATTGATTAATTCATAGTAAATGTTAGGAAGTTAATTTTATTTCCAAAAAAAAAATTTTCAAATACTATTATATAAATTTATTATATTTATAAAAAAATCTAGAATTAGTTTTTGAAATATATTTATTTTTATTTTATTGAAATAAATTTACTAACCTAAGACTTAGTGATTTTTCCATCAATGTTTATCCCCAAATTTAGTAGTTTTCATCCCTGCCCAACCTACCTTGTTATTTTATAATCAATGAAGAGTTTTTCTTTAGTTATTCTTACTCTAAATTTTATGTTTATTGAGTTAAATAGGGTACATCCATAAGAACATAGGCAGAATATTTGAAAGATGACATTGATACTATGTGGTCTATTCTCAATTAATTTTGATTTTTTCTTCCCTAAATTCATCACAATTTATCTCTAAGATAAAAAAATATTAGGCCGCATACAATAATTTCAATACTAAGTGCAGAGTTAAGGTCAACTCCCTGATGGCATCGGTGTTTGTTGGTAATTTTATATAATTATTTAGGGATAAATAATTGACCTTGGATGTTTTATTTTAGTTGGTCTAGGAATTATTCTAAGTTTTTCTAAAGACACTTATTAAGCATTTCTCCCTAGAAGAATGTGGCCTTCATTCCTTTCTTAGATTATCTAGTTCAAGGCTAGTCCATTTTGGAGCCTTCAAGGATTTGGCATATAGGTATGACAAAATTATTTTGCATATTGATTTAATGCAAGCTCGGTTGCAAAATATAGGGATGCCTAGAAGTTGTCTACCACTATTAGACATGGGAGTCCTATACTCTCCCCTGGTGTCAGTTATGGTAGCTCTTCAAGGGTGGTTTTCCTCATAATTGACTATAAAAATTATACTTATCTCAAGGATTTATGGGGCTCAAACCCTTTCCCCTCAATGAATTCATGTTGGGGTGGGGTCTAGGCCCATCACCAGAAGAAAGGTTCCCTCAATGCACATGTAAACTCGATTGGTGGGCATGAGGATGACTCCTAGTCTAGGATCACAATTGGAAGATAATTTAGGGAAAAGAATAAAAAGGAGGTGAAAACATACTTCACCTCATTATTTAGGTATTGGACCATTGGTGGTTGATCGAGATGTGGATTTAGAAACTTGTGTTCTAAGTGGAGTCCCTATTGAGAGTGTTGGTGGTGAAGTAGGCAGTGGAGCAAAAACAACTATGGGCAATGGTGGCATGGCTATGGATGGTGGAGGAAACATTGTTTTTGTAGGTGGTTGTGGTAGTGACATGCTTGGGGGTGATGGTGTAAATGGTGGTGCTTATATTTCCTTTTTTGATGTGTGTCTAACCTTGGTGTTTTTTCTAGGTGATTGTACCTTGGGTAGTGTTTTGTGTGAATTTTGTTGTAGTTTAGTTTTTTAGTTGTATTTTGGGTTTCACCCTTGATTGTAATTGAATATCTCTTGGTTTTTGGGCTGCACTTGGCTTCCTCATCTTGGTATGAGCTTTGTATTATCACTTTCTTGTATAATAAAATGAGTGAGGGACCCTCCAACCCTTATTATCTACCAAAAATATTAAAATTATTTTTTATAAATTATTTATAAACCAATTAAAATAAAATATAAAATCAAACTTTTACTATAATTATAAATATTAATAGAATTATTTTTTATAAATATTTTTTAATTGATTAAAATAAAATCTAAACACTTTGACACAAAGGAGAATGCTAAGGCAGAAATGGGTGAATCTTGATAAGGAAATCTTAATAAAAAGTATGGACATCCAACAAATATAATACTTTTACCAATTATTTATTTAAAATTTTATTATTTTTATTGCATAGATTAATTTTTTCCACTACAACAATAGTAAAATAGGGGTTGTTGTAGTTTTTATGTCTAGTTTCCATTGACATCCTTCATGATGGTAAAAGGTGCCTTAAACCCCATCACCATCATGTAGTCATTTCACCTCATTTTATTGTGAAACATGGTTCAAATTTTGCATTTATTACAAGGTTTCTATAGGCATACTACGTAATATCAATAATGATTTTGGTACCAAACATATTCATAGTATCTTTAAATTTTAAATAATATTTTTTTTTTCATTTTTTAGATAGATGTTGGGGGATTAAGGGGCCCTCCCTCATATAAAAACTAGGGAGTATCATAAAATGGTGGGAAAACATGAAAACATTCATAATGGACACCCATGCTAACTTGTCATAATTTAAAAGGAAACAAATGAGAGGTTCAACTAAACATGAGGGATAAACCCAGAGCATACAAGATGGAATATTATATTTAGTTTTAATATTGAATTGAATTAAGATATGTCCATGAGACCAAAAATAATCTATGTGACCTCAAAGCAAAATAATTGGTTCTAAATTAGTGAATGGAAAATATTGCTTATAGCTTAATTACAACAACATTATATTAAAAGTAAGTGAAACACAAATTCTTGCATATCATGGTTTTTAAGAAAAAACTTAAAAATAATTTATTGAATATATATTAATGATTATATATTTTAGTGTATTTATATTCATATTTAGATGCCAGCATAAGTTTTAGAGCTTTTAAGATGGGATGGCATTTAAAATATGAATGGTCTTGAAGAATATTAATATATTCTAAGGAAACTTACATTCCATGTGAATGTGGATATCCAAGGTCAGTGTATGACTTGATTTAGATACTATCAAATATCAAACTACTTAACATACTACTATTGGAAATATTAATTCTGCATAGATCTTGAACATCGAAACAAACTATTGATAATATTACTTCTACATAGAGATTGATTCATAACAATGAAGATGTTAATGTTCTAATGGAAGGAGTAACCACATATGCCTAATTATATATACTATGCATTAAGTATGGGCTTACCCAAGTAGATATAATTCATTTAATTTGAGTTACCAACTATGCCTAATTCCCTATGCTATACATTAATTATGAGCTTAATCAAGTAGACATAATTTATTTAATTTAAGAGTTCTATGATACCAGGCTCAATATTCATAAATGATATTTCATGCTTCAAATCTTAAAGAAGATTATAATTTTGTATAATATCACATGCTTTGTAAATGATCTTCCATGCTTCAAATATAGTAAAATAAATCTTGAATAGCTATGCACATGATCAAGCAATGCATGCTTTTATATCCTGGCATAATCATTCACCAAAAACTCCCACCATCATGATCTTTCAGCCCATGCCCCTAGGTGGCTCATGTAGAGTCCCTCAAATTATTTTTCTTGTTAATTTTTCCCTCTACATTTTTTAATTAAAATTTTAAGGTGGTGATTTTATTGTCTATGACACTGGTACTAATATGACATAGAGAGTGACCCTTATTAAATATAATAAATAGATGAATTTTTTTTAATAATATTTATGAAATGATGTAAAGTATATGACTATAGTATTGTGATTAATTTTTTTTGTGTAAGATTAACTTTATAAGATATCTTAATTATATTTTTTTCCATGTTATATTTTTTTGCGATATATTATATTTTATTTTTAATGCAATTAAGAGATATTAATTTATCTAATGTCAATGTAATCTTTCTAAGACCATCTTCATATAGTCTAATACATCTTAGTTTTCACTTTCTAAGAGATTTAAATTACAAGAAAAAAAGAAAATTATAACATAAATATCTTTAAATCGTAGATATTAAAGTCACATCGGCCACTTATTTAAATAGGGGTTTTTTAACTTTTAAAGTACGATGTTTAATGAATAATAGTAATAATATTTTTCCATAGTCCAGCCAAAGCTACCCATCAAATTTAAATCTTACATAAAATCCCTTCAAATTCTATTCAAATGTCCTTCAAATTTAGAACCCTCTTCAGAAGGTTTTTTGTTTTTATTAAATATGCACAAATGCTTTTATAGAATCCATAACTATAAAACAAAGGGGGTAGTATTATTATTGGACCTATGAACTAGTATGGGACATAATAAAATGCCCATATCCCCCTTACATCCCCATAATCACCAAAATTTCTAGCATCAATGACATCTCCAATGTCACTTGCATCATTTATTTTACCAATAACTACAACTAACCTCACATGCCATGTGAGATTTGAACTTGTGTGGGGGTGGACACAACCAAGCCACTTAAGCATGTCTTAATTTTTGTATTCAACATTGCCCTTCAAATGGTAATTATTTTATTTGATATATGATGAATTTTGATTGGAGCTTGAAGCAATCTAAGACATAATCAAGGGCCTAGATCCACATGTAATACCACATGTATACCATATATTACCAAAAATCTTGAGAATATCCAATAACCATTAACTATTTTGAGAATATGACCAATGGCCACAACTAGTCTCATATGCCTTTTAAGAGATTTAAATTTGGGTGCGGCTTGAAACAACCAAGCCACTTAACCAACTCACCCACATCTCATTGGTCTTCAAATGGTAGTTCTATTTGTAATATCTGAAAGAAGAAGCATTAGAGAAAACATTGTATTTATTATAATACTACCTTTAACTCTAATCTTGAACATGATCTGATGTGGAATTAGAGGATTTTTGAATGGGTCATGAATACTAACTGATATCTATCAATGTAGTATTATTTTATGTGATTGGATTATTATACATCATTGAGATCCAATAAAAGAGTCTACTCTTTTCATCAAAATATCATTAGTTTAATATTCAACTAAGATTAAATTTTAGTTTGAGCTAGGATGTTATTATGAAAGCATTCATATTTAAAAATCAAAATTACATATGATCTATGAATACTCAATATTTTAAATATTATTGATTCCAAATGGAAAATAAAATTGATTTGGGATTGTATGAATTATGGTGGTGTTATGTGTCCCTTATAGAAATTTGTTACATGTAAAAAATTGTGGTAGAAGTGTGAGATCAAGATGTGACATTTTTGTAAAAAGCTAAGTTGTCTCATAATTTTGTTCTTTGGAACTTTAAATTGGATTCTTAATTGATAAAATTATTTTAGCCTTATGTATAATTAGCACATGCCTATTCTACATAATTCTAACATATTAATAATATTATCAATTAAGACTTCAATATTATTATTTATATTGTGTAAAATGGACTATTGTTTAAATATAATTTTGCCTAGTACCCTTGTACTTAGACCACGTTATCGAAAATGGTTGTGTAATGAGTGAATTCCATATGTAGACCTATAAAATCAAAAGTTATCTTTGTATTCTTGGTTTGTTCCACACTAGTGGGTCTTCCTTGGCTTTAGTGTAATAAATAGGTTTGAATCTGTCATAGTCACCTCCCATGGTTGCTTATTTCTTCCTTCTCAAGTTCTTACTATAAATTGGATTTGGATTGAGTTTATATCATGATAAATACATTGTGACTAGTGAAGCTAGGTCCTTTCCTACCTTTTATCAAGCTTGGTTTTCTTGCCTTGCACTAAGTAATGAAATAATTACATGAGATTTCATGGGATATGATGATTTTTATTAAGTATCTACCATCATTGGATAACCTTCCTTTATTCAGGGTTATGAATCTTAACATGTCATTTTAAATAACTATGATTACGTGTCATCTTATAGATTCAACCATTGATTAAAATAGGGGATAAAAAAACAAATATTGACCATGTTATTTTCCCCTTTTTTACCTTCTCTATAAATATGTGATTTTAAGATTTTTTTTTAATGTTGTAATATCCTTTTGGCATTATTGTTTTGCTCAATTTACCAATATAGATGTTAGTCAATTTTTATAATGTAGCTCTCGATAATTGATGATGATAATGTCCCATTATTTTCATGATAGTAATTTGAGATCATATTTTCAGCAAACATTATTTATTTTCACATATCATCTTTCCCACATGTTCTTATTTTTATTTAATATGAATTTATTCCTAGAAATAAATAGATCCTTCATAAACGAGACTTAAATTAAATTCAGTATATATTTTTACTTTCATCTCACATTTATGTTTAAATTTTATATCCAATAGGGTTTTACAATTTTCTTACTTTGATCTCACATTTATTCTTTATATTATTGCATCAACATCTCTTGAAATTTGAGAGGATGAACATATGGAGTTATTTGCAAAAGGCACCAAAGTTGTATAGGGCAAAGTGTGTACAAACAGAAGGATACTACATTGTATAGACATGAGAAGAGGATTTGTTTTTGTCAATGTTGACATATTATTGGATGGAAAAGTATAATTGCCTTATTTAATTGATGGATTTAACACCTTAGCAGATGTTAAGGAAAAATAAAACTACATTCCATGGGAAGAGAGTGATTTGTCAAAGCATGTAGATTTATCCATTCCCATATTTCGTATTGATTACATTTTTAATGACTAGGAAGATTATGGTGTTATGGAAGAAGGTGATTATAGGGATGATAGTGAAAACACCATCAATTATACATTAATGAAAGATAAAATTGATTTTGTCACAGACAATGTCATTCTAAAACACAAATTTTCTAGTATAGATGATGACATAGCCCAAATTTTTGTAACTAATGTTATATAAGATCATAAAATTCATGAAGAGAGATTGATACCCTTTATGTTTGGTGTAATTCTTTAAAATGTGGTAAATTTATGTTTTGATTTATTAAACTTACTACAACCCAATAAATTAATAGCTTGTCCAATAAAACATTTGGTTTTTTTTTTACAATAATAATTTCCCTTATGGTCAATAAAATTTATGCTCAATTGGGTGGTTTATACCTTATATGTATCAGTCAACACAATTTTAATTTCAAGAGAGTTGTTACCAAATTGATCTATTTGTGTTCATCTATGAGTAATTATGTTACAGAGGGAACAATTAAAAATATACTTGAAGAGATATGTTAAAATGTAATGGATTGGATGACAACACATTTGGTGTACATATTGATAGATTATTCATCCCCACTTTCAAAGGATTCTCCCTATCTAAAGGACCTCTCATACAATGGCTTACTAGGAAATTGGCCAACATAAATGGTTCTCCTCTAAACATGAGATTCAAACAAGTCCCAGAAGAGGTTGAGGTGAACATGTGGGATGAATTAAAAGAGTGTCAACCAAAAATGGTATATCCAATTTATTTTGATACCACTAATTACAATCATTATAAAAAAGTGATCAAAAGACCCTACAATGCTCAAAAACATCAAAAATTGATTGCGTCTCTACCTAGTTCGTCAAAGCAAAATGTTGACAAGGATATAAAATGGTCAATATTTTTGGATAAAGTAGAGAATGTGAAAAATAATAATTGTGAATTTAATTATCTCAAAAAGCTTCCCCTAGCTTCAGTCAAATTTCTATAGCACAAAGTTAGAGCCATGAAGGAAGAAGACAGAAAGAATTCTGTGTTATATTCATTATCATCAAATGATATCTTTAATGTGGGTGATGAATCTGTGGAGGTTCATAAAATTAAATTTTATGGCATGGATTTATATAAAAGTGAATGCCACAAAGCTCATGGGTACCAAAGAAGCACCTTTTATAGTCATAAAGTAGATTGGGTAAATGGTCATAGGTGTGTAGTAAATGGTAACACTAGGAAAGAGAAAGAAAGGTCAAATACCAATGTAATAGTTTCTTTCATATCAATAATGGTTAAGATAAATTCATATATTTATTTGTATTTAACTCATTGTGTAGGATAGGATGGAATTAAATTTCCTCAAAGTCTACTTATTGCATTTTATACCCATAATTTAATATGGAAGAAGTGTAACGAGGAGCTCAAATTATTAAAACTTCCACCAGTGTCATATCCAAGTTTCAATAAGATAATGACCAAAAAATTTTCAACATGTTTTGATTGCAAAAACAACTTCTTCACCAAGTGTGATGTGTGTACGAAACTATACAATAAGCGTATAGCTACCAAATGCCTATAAGTAGCACTCTCAAATCTTAAAGAGAAACAAACATGGCATAATTAATAGATTCCAAGTTGTCATTCACATAACTAATCCCATATATTATAATATTAGGAATAACCTAAAAGATTCTTGAGCATTGTGCATGATAAAATGGACAAAATGAAGACTTTTATACCAAGGATGGGAAAAAAATCAAAGTCAATAAGTAATGTTATGAACCTCCTAGTTACATTGACTGGTATGATCACACATGGACACAAGTCTAGAGGTTTAGGCTATTTCAGCCTACCATTTGTTGAACATGGAGCAAACTACACAATCACATCATTGGCTTGGTATCTCAAGAAGATCAAAGAACCTATCATTGATGAGTATGGGTATTTATTGTATGCTTGTGGATCATCCAAAAAACAATTACATGATGCACTATTAAAAAATGAAGTGCATGATAAGTGTAAAGGGTACAAGGAAAAAAATTTCTATGATGAAGCTATTAATATTTTTACTAGTAAAAATACTTAATTAAAAAATAACCACCGATCCTCTACTTGAAACTAGATAATAATTTGAGTGACAATAATAATCATACCTTATTTAAATTTACATCAATGTCAAAAATAAAAAGGATATTCAACATTATCTATATAATATTTATCCCACTGGGACACACCCATGAGGATATACATGGGACTTTTGGTAGATTAGTAGCATCATTATGGAAACTAGACACATTTTATTTATCACATATCATGGACACCTATAGAACATGCCAAAATGTGTCAATTACATTCACTCCTTACCTTATTTATGATATGTATGACTTCAAATTCTTCATGAACCCACTCTTTTTGGATGGAATCCATACGATAGTGGGTATCATCAAACTTATTATGTTTAGGTTTATGTTGTGGATGACATACTAGTGATGAAATATAAAGCAATAATAAATAACCTCCAATGGTCTCATCCAATCGCAATTTGGTGTACAAAATATAATAGTGAACCAAAATTTTCATAAGAGAAGCTTCCTCTAGCACCTTTCAAAGAACTCAAAGAAATGGAACATCTAAAGAAGGGAATAAAAGCATATATTGAACACTGGGGAAAAAGTGTAATAGGTCGAGGTATAGAATACTAGATTCTAAAGATAGCATATTGGGAAAAAATTTTGTGTGTTCTGGATAGACCATTTTTAAATTTTAGTATCATGTTGAATCTTTGTTTTTGGACACAAATAATACAAAAGAATGACATATATGACCAAATAACAAGATCCATTCATTTCCATAAAGAAGACTACATTAATGAGCATATCCTAAGTAATAATGATATTTATGTTGAGCCTATTTTTGGAAGATCTAAACAAGAATTCAATCCATTAATGGATGTGTATGTGGGATAGATGTTTATAGTACAACCAACAAATGAAAATGAAAAGCTATGTATGGGAAGGGTAGATAGAGATATTTACCTTAAACCAAAATGTAATAATGTGGATAAAAAGGTGGGAATTTAATTTTGGGAACCCTCAAGGAGAGAAGTTGGTGAAGCATTGTATCAAGATTGTTTGACACATAGTAAAACATGGATCATATCAAATAAAATCAAACACGACATTGATGTGGATATCTTCATTTTGGCATGGACATCAAATAAAACATGCAAAGGTGGACCAATTAAGATTCCTAAAAATGCTCATGAGGAAATTGAATCATACCTTGAAATACTTGAATAGGATAATGAATACTAAGGTGGAACTATTGAAGTTCATAAATTAATGTGATATCATCTTGGCCTAGGATGTGGGTATTTCCAAATTTATATTCCAAGGCAGGCTCTAATAACTTGGCCTTGCATTTGTACCTTAATTATTTAATATGAATTGAAGATTGACATTGATTTCTTCTATTTGACCAACTTCTATTCAATATTTTTAGTCCCATTTCTATTCAAGATTCTTACTATTCACCCATTAATGAGGAAACCATATTATTTATTAAATATGGATGTAAGAGTAATACATTTTTTAGAATATTAATTTTCATAATTGTGTAAAGATAATAATATATTTCAATTAATGTTGAAATATTTAATCAAAATATATTTTAAATAGTTTTAATTTACTATAATTATTCTACTTAAGTTCATGGGATATGTGTTAGTAGAGATGCATCACTATAATTTATGAGGTTCTATCATACTAAGTTGATGGTATGTGTTTGAAAAACACAATAGTATTTGGTGATGCAAGGAGGAGAGACTTTTGAAGTATTGCACTATAAGTAAATTATTTCAAGTTTAGGATTCAAGGTCATCAGGTATCCATGAAGTCATTGAGGTCTATTTTGTTCTTAATGTGACATCAAAAAAATGCATGGATCTCTTGAAACTTTTAGTCCACTTTATTTTTCCATATTTACAGCATTCCATGCTCACAATTATATACTAACAAACTAGAGATTGTTAACTATAAAATTAAATGGGCATATATGGACATGTGAGTTTATGGATTTCACATTACTTTATGGATGGGTCTATTAGTCATGAAGATATCATGTACTATGTGGAATGAAAGCTAAATTTGTGAACCTTGATTTACAACATATCTGAGTGATCACACATTTTCATAGATAAAATAAATTTATTCAAAATTTATTTATACAAACATTCAATCCATTGATGGATGTGTATGTGGCTAAAAAGGTGAGGTTCCAACATTTGAAACCTTATTGAAGAGAGTAAGGTGAAGCATTGTATCCAAAATGTTTAATGCATATTAAAATATGGATAAGATAAGTTCCAAATGCTAATTATATCTTTTGAATCACATCGATGTCTTCCCTACACATTATCAATTAATTAATATATAGTAGATAAACTATTTAAATCACATCAGTGTGGCTATAAAGTGATTTATTTTTCCAAGAATATACTAGTACATAAAATGTGAACTTTTGAAATTTTGATTAATGTATGTGATAATTTTTTATGTATATTTGTGTCAATGATATAATATAAATAGTAGAATGATATTTCTTAGTTTGTATTATAGGCACTGGAAGAACTTAGGGCTTAATTCAATTTTTCTAAAGGACTATGTGGCCACCACTTTTAATCTACAAGTAGACCTTGTTGTAGGGACAACAAGAACTTAGTAGTGACATAATATATCTCAAATATATTTATTGTTATGATGTATAATTGTCTTTGTATTTGGCCAATATATACCCAAACTTTAAAAAAACAAGTGGATATTTATAGTGAGCATTACTCCAAAGTGATTCATGCTAAAAATTTTCAAAAGGGAATTAGGGTAGAGAAAAAAATAAATTTGTGTTTGCAACAACAAAGACCAACAAATCTCCTTCAATTTCTTTTGGAAATGGTGCAAATAAAACTAACATCTATGGTATCCTAGTGCTAGACTCAGAATATCATAAATGTAGTAGGGATTTTAATGGTATATGCAATGCATATATCTATAAAGTATGATGTAAAATATCTACCTGCAACAAATTTATTTAAGCACATTAATTATTATAATAGAAAGGAAACAGAGCATACATAATAGATTTTGTTAGTATAATTAAAATGCACAAACTAACAAGATACATTCAAAACACTATTGTTAGATTTAACCATGAAATAAATGAGATCATAAGTTATTATCAAGGCTTAAGAAATAATAAAATATGAAAATAATGAAAACATTGAAAAAAATGAGAAAATTATAAGAATTTTCTTTCTCTTTTCATTAATCTCACAAATATTATGTTATAAACTATAGTAAAGGGGGAAAACTCCTATATATAGTCCATTGAATTACTAAGATAGCTATAAGAGAACCAGATATATGATACATGTTAGTAGACAAGGTCCCTAATGCCCTAAATATATAGAAAATTCCCTATTCAAATAGGGGAATATTTTATAATGCAATTGAAGGGAATTAAAACATGATTCATATCAAGAAAAATCCCAATATATGGTTATCTCATTCTTGAATTGTTGGGCTAAGATCATGCTAGTGTAGTCAATAATGAAGCTCCTAGTGTAGAATAAAATGGATGGGAACTAACAAAAAATAAGGAGTGTTAGTGATAGAAGAATATATCCCAAGAGGGACTGAAGAGGTTGAGTCTCTTGTGATGATAATTTGTGGCACACTGGGTGCTTGTTTTATGGCTTCTATTTACCCTCTCCATGATTCAAAACATATCTTATAGTCACTATTGATCAATTTTAGATTGATGATAGGATCATTTAGTAGTTTGATTGTGATCCCTACCATTGCATATTTTTTTCTCAAGAGGGGTCCTACATATTAATTAATTGATATATCCTTCGCTATCCTCTTATTGGTAGGGGCTACCAAATATACCATATCTTGTTTAAAGGTTACTCCTCTGGCCATGGCCTGCTTTCTAAATTTTATAGTAAAGTTCTATAGTTTGGCCTTGAAGGATTTTTTTATAACAATGGAACCATCCTTGTTGGAAAAGTGTGTGATCTCAATATCTTTTAGCAAAGTTATGAACATGTCACCTTGTTGGGTGAGAGACTATCCCAGGGACCTCATTTCATCAATCCATTAGTTTTGAGCTTTCCTTATACCAATTATATATGATTGAGAAATGATCATGTCCTCCAATGGGATAAAATTTAATTCTTTAAAAATATTCATCCTAATCATCTTCACTAAGTTGATTATCTTATTGTCATATACCCCATATGCAACTTTTTCCTTGAGTAACTTATTATATATTTCATATCCCTTTACCTTGTATTGGGACAAGGTGTTCAACATGTGAAACATTTATCCCACAACCCATTATATTTTATTTATGGTCTACTCTAGTAATGTGGCCTTGTGTTGCTAATCAAGGTTATATATTTTCTATTGTACTCATTTTATCAATTCATCAACCACATCACCATATGACTGTATAGTCCAGAGGGGGTCTTACTCATACTGTTGCTATTGGCCTAGCCTAGTTTTCTTTGTCTTAGTCATCTCAAATAAGGTCTCCTCTAATTCTTACATAATTGTTTGGTCTAGGTGGGTGACCTTCCTCTTGGTTACCCTCTTCATTTCCTTAACTCTCTTATCAAATTCTAATGTGACCTAGGGAGGGTTCATTATGACCAAATCTGGGTTCTCCATTGTATCCAATTGCATCTAATTAATCCATGATTTTTTTGAATAATGAATTGGAGGTTGTAATGTTAGAATCAATGGTTGAGTCAGTGTCAAACCTTGAAAATAAAATGTGTGGGAAGTAACTGTGAATGTGACCAATACAAATGCAAATATGGAGGATGAAGAGGGAAGTGTTATACCTAAAGGTGAAGGGGAACTAGTGCTAGCTAAAGCACTAGTTGTGAATATGGTAACTTGGGGAATGATAAAAGTGGGACTCTTTTTAGGTAGTTTTAGATAAGGTCTAGGCATAAGTTTAGTAGAAATGGAGGCAAATTGGCCATTACCAAGATCCTAGAAGTGGATGATATGATGAAGGGGTTGACAGTGGGAAATGGCATGGTCACAAGCCTAATAACAGGTCTAGTGAGGGGAAGATATGGAAAAAGGTTCACATGGTTAGAAATTAGGGTCTCACTAAATACGTTCAAGGGTTTCTTATAAAATAAAGGAGGTAAACAAACATGTTTTTGACCTATTATACTTCATTCCTCCTTGGTAGGAAGTAAGAGATACAACCCTGATGATGAGGTTACTAGTGCTATAGTAGATGTAATTACTACCCCCATTGAAGGTATTCTTTATACTAAAGTAGAAATTTGTGCTTGGGATGGGCTACAAGATGGAGCTCCTAAAATAGAAGAATGCTCAATTTTCTTTCCTATGTCAGCTTCTCCTTTATGCAAAGTGGGAGATAAGGCCTAGAGTATTCTCTAACTATGTTGTGGGTTAGTCAGTCTTTCTTCCTCATCACTATCGACATGAACTACAAATGTTGATACTCTTGCATGAGTATCCTTATGTTCAAAAACCTAAAAAAACCTTAAATCATCTAGCCTCCCTTTCACTTGTAGGATATTAGTAGCCTTCAATCTCATCTTCACCTCAATTCTATTAGCTTAATTGATGTATATTTTATCTCCATCTTTCGGCTCATGATGGTATGTAATGCTTAAGGCTACCCTATGCTTGATGTAGTGATTGAATCTTAAATGTGCAGGGTCTTATTCCCTATTAGTATCATTCTCCAAACCAAAGGTAGACCTTTTCTTAGTAGTATTCATAATTGAGTTCCAATTATTAATCTTAAATTGGCCAATGTTAGATAATTGAGGATGGACCAGTACTTTTTTCTTATTCTTTCACAATCCATCTACCCTTGTGAGTAGTTGGAAGGCAATATCTTGTTCTGCTAGCTTGTTTGGCACTATGGTAGGTAGCCTGAATGGGGTTGTCATGATTCCTACCACCCTTATTACCATGTAGTCTAAATAATACCAATATGATCCCAATGTGTTGAGTGTTATCTTAATTTATTCATATATCTTGAGTATGGGCTTGTCATGGATGGACCTATATACAATTGGGTATAAATGCTCAGTAAAGGCTTAGATCTCTTGATTTTACTTGTAGAATATTACTTTTGAGAATACAAGGGGCATAGTCCTCTTCAGGTTTGGATTTCAATTGGTGAATTAGGGGAAATTTTGGGTATCACAAATAGCATCTACCAGGTAGGACATCATATAAAAGTGATCTCCCTAATTAGATATGGCCTTCCTAATCTAGGCTACCAAGTTACATGAAATGATCTCTCTTAGAGGGGGAGTCTTGGAATCATCTATGATTATGGATATAAGTGGAACCCACTTCTCATCTATGTGGTTAGTATCCTCGACCCTATGCAACTTGTTTATCATGGCCATTCCCATCCTTCCCCTTCCTAAATTGGGTGATGGGTATCTAGTTAATCTTGGATTTGAAAGTGAACCTCCCCTTATTTTTTCCTAGTCCTTCAAAACTTCCTTGATGTTGTGTGTTTTAATCCATTAGGTGATGGTTTCTTGATTATAAGGTGTCTCTATCCTGTATAGATCATAATAAGCCTAAAATGCTAGCTTAGATATGAAATTTATGTCATTACACAAATTTAAGGACTTAATCATATTGTATACACACCTAGATGGAATAAAAATTGGGTAGACTAAGTCTACATAAGGGAGGACCTCTGGATTAGATACAACCTTGTGCAATCCCAAGACATGAGTGCCAAGATGTCTAAAATTTCTTAAAAAACATTTGGGTCTTCCTCATCGTAATTGTCCCTATCTATAATATTTTCTACATGGAATAATAAATCATTGTAATACATGTCTTCAATGGCTAATGAAATGGAATTGAAATTGGTGTCCTAGAAGATGGTGTTCATTCCATACAAATAGAGGAATGCAACTTGCTCTATCTTAGAGGCTCTAGATGTTCCTTCTTCAGCCATGGTTTCTAAATTTTTGATTAATGTGCTCATGGATTATCTTGATGTTGAATACACATAGAGAAGTATTTATCAAATAACACAAAGTATTTCATATTTTTCTAGTAGATAGAAAAGGTGAATGTAAGCCCTAAATGCAACAAGCTTTAAACTCTATATTTTTTAGAATTTTAAACTAAAAGATATGAATAATAAATGGCAAGTATATTTAGTTAACTTTGACTTAAATCTTAGGTTGATATTCAGTTTTACTATAACGGCTTCAAAAATCTATTTTTTTAAATCAGTGAATCACTACTTTTGGTTTGTCCACACATCCTTTAATCATAGGATTTAATTTTCCCTTAAGGTGACTTGGCCTTATAACCATCAAAATGAGCCCCATCAGCATTATGTTTTCACCAACTACTAACACTTCATGGATACCTACGTGCCATCTAGGTTTCATACTTGACATGTGTTTAACACTTGGTGCCTTTTTGTGTACTCTAGCCTTTTATTTTGAATATTGGGTGACCCAAGTGAGCTACATGATATTACGCCAATTGGCATCTTCTGATTAGATCATTCTTCCTTTTTATGTTGCATGGATCAACCCCTTTTGTTTTAGGTTTATGTGGACTTGGGACCTCTATTGGCTTGCCAAGTGGTAAGCTCTCATTAGTTATGTTATTGTGTAGCTTTTTTATACAAAAAAATTGATGGACCTAACTATTGTGACACTTAGCCATGTGTCAGCTTTTGATTGGATCACTCTTTTCTAGGTTTCTTGATTTCCTTTAATGGAAATATTACCATGAGGAAAGGGGTTAACATATCATCAACCTATTAGTTATACCTATCGATTGGCCTCTATGTGGCATCCAACTATCTAAGATTGAGTGATTAGTTACCAGGTGTCTTCTTTTCATGTAATCACAAGAATTGAAATACTAAATATTGCACCCTAGTTATGAGGGGCATAAAGGGCAAAACCAAGTGCCAAGTGGCACATTGTTATTATAATGCTTCATTATAGGATTATTGAAATCATTATACATCTAGGATGGCTACAACTAGGTACCATAAGGTGTGCCCTAATTGTGTCATTCTTATTTGTTCTCTAAAATACGTGGATTGAATGATAAGTGGCACACTCCTATTCGGTCATATGGTTTTAAAACATGATAAAATAGAAGGATCATTAGAATATTATGAGTTAATTCCAAGTGGCATACTGTGATTGGATCATTGGATTTTAAACCCCCTTTTGTAACTTCTTTTGAATTATAAATGCCATGACTGAGTGAAAAATGGTAGGCTCCTATTGGGTCATGGAGTTGAAAACCTTTCAAAGTTTCCTTTAATTTTGAAATGTTGTAATTGAGTGTGAAGTGGTGCATCCCCATTCGGTGTAGGGTCATGATTCTTTTCAAAGACTAAAATTTACATGACCAAGTCCTAAACTTTACATGACCATGTGACCAATACATTTAATGCTACCACATGTCAATTGAGGCTAAGTTGGCATCGAAATATTGCACGAAGGCAAAAGATTGGAAAGTGAGTGAATTACATGATAAAAAAGGGGCAAGTTCAAATTCCTAAACTTTAAATACAGAATATGACTCAGACCCTTGTATAATACATAAAATTAAGGTACATCATAGTATTAAATATGACTTTTGACATAACGAAAGTAATACTATGATGTAGAAGCCTAAATTAAGTAATTTTGATTTAGGGATCATACCTTGGTTTTTCAAATTGTAACCCCTTGCAAGAACACTTTTAAACAAATTATATCATTAGAATACCAATGAACTTTGAACATTAATGAAATATTTATAAAATGTATGCATTACTATTTGTCATGGACTAACATGACTTCTAAAGTTTTAAAGTCATACAAAGGGTTTTCTATCATGTGGAATTAATGGCAAGGTATGTCCTATGGTAAAATGACCCAAACTTTCATAGGGTCCCCATTTTTTGGGAAAAAGGAGTATGTTGAACTCAAAAAATGGTGACCTATATGGGAAACATAGAAATATATTAGAATTCATATATCCTGGTTTATAATGTAATTATTAAGTAATAACCCCTTTGAAAATGTAACAAATATCATAATTGAGTCTCTAAAACTAAAAACTTCTCACTTGAAGAATTAAAGATTAAAAACCTGAAGACCATTCATACTATGTGTGTGCTTTGAATTAATTAAACTTCATGCCTTTGGGTTTCAGAACCAATAGCTTCAAACTTTATATCTTTGAAAATAGGTTCTAAGAAAGTATTTTTAGATATATATAGTTATGCTCAGATTTAAAGGGGATGTCTTGGGCATTGCTCTACTTCTAGTCAAACATCCATATCCCTAGCAGAGATACCTTTGCCTCCACTCTAGGCCTTTCTCCATTGCCATCCAGACATCCATAACCTTGGTGGATTTTACTTGAATCACATTTGAGATAATGTAGCTTATAGTGTCAAGTCTATTTTAACTTGATACACATGTTTTTTCTTTTTTTTTACAAACTCTTAGAGGTTGGGAATTAGTTTGTTAGCTAGGTTGTAAGGAATTTTAGAATTTATGCTCAAGAACCACTTGTTTTTCATGATCAAGTTCTACCTAGGTAATATTATGATGTGAAATTAAGTGCTAATATACGTGGACCTTAAAATTTATAAGACATTCACCTAGTCAAATGTACACTTATTAAAACTATGTTGTAATCATAGTTTAAACACATATTCCATAAAATGACCACTTTAGATTTAGACTCTCCTAGATTTATAAATCAACACATAGTGTAGTTTCTTACTTTGGACAACCATCCATTAGGATATACATGTGTTTTACCCATTCTTTAGATTTCATAACTTTAGACAAATGCAAGAGAAACTCAAGACTTTTCCCAGAGGGATTATTTATAATCTATAACACACAATAACAACTCTAGGGAAAGAAAAGAATAGAAACCAGACAGACAACAAGAAAGCAAAACATAAAGGAAACTAATATAATTTTACCTACCACTACACTAAACCAAATTACATTCCTTTACTAGGGGTAAAAGGGGAAGCAAAGAAGTAGTGCTTCAAATATTGTCCATTTATCGGCATAGATAAGTCATTTACTTGTAATTATTTTAGTCTGAATGCATTATCACCCAGTATCTCTACAATTTGATATGGTCCAATATAAAGGGGTGTGAATTTGTCATGCTAGCCTTTTTTCTCATGAGATTTATCCCATTGTAATACTAAGTCTGATATTCAAAAAAAATTATTTTTGACCTTTTGTCAAACCACCTTTTGACATGTCTTAGTGTTTGTTGAACTTCTTGAGGGACTCATCTTTGGAATCTTCCATATAGATGATATTTAATATCCTAAATTGAATTCTTTCATCATCATCCATGTATTCAACCATGAACTCATAAGTAAGAAATTGTAATGTAATGGGAAAGAATGGGTTTTGTCCATACATTAGTAAGAATAGAGATGACTTCAAGGTTTATCTATATCTAGTTTGATCTACCCAAAGAGCATATTTTAATAATGACTACCACTCCCTTGGTCTTTTATCTATTTATTTCTTTATTGCATTCATCATGTTTTTTCTTATCAATTCTATAACACCATTCCCTTGTAGATAATGATTTGAGGAAAAATTGACAACAACCTTGTTATCATAGGCCCATTATACAAATTATATAGATTATAAATCCAGACCATTATCACATACTAGAGATAAAGGAGTCTCAAATCTAGTTGTGATGTTCTCCTATAAGAATTTGATTGCATCAATCACCTACAACTCTTAGTGGTAACTAATTTAGTCTACTTAGTTCAATAGTCAATGGATATCATCATGAATTTGTGTCCCACTAAAGAGTTAGGATTGATGACTCCAACAAAGTCCAATCCCAATTATGTAAATAGATTAGTTTCAATCACTAGTTGTAAAGGCATGGTTGCCCTTACTTTATACTATCACACACTTGACATTGATGACATGATCTGACATAAAAATGTGCATCTTTGAATATGGTAGGCCAATAATAATATGCTCTAAGTATTTTATGGGTAGTGGTTCTGCCTTAAGGATTTCCACTTCCTATTTTATCATGGAAATTATTTATTATGTCTACATCTTCCTTCCTAGAGATTCATCTCAAATATATTCCTTCATAGTTTTTTTTTATGAAGCACTCCTCTTTTAATCATAAAATGTGAGATTTTGAGCTTGAATGCTCTTATTTTCTCTCTTTTCAATTCTAGTGGGAAAGTGTCATTCAGTAGGTAATATAAAATGTCCTTATATCATTCCTCAATTGAAACTTAGTCTACTTCTATCTATAAAACATAAATCTGAGGATCGATCTTGGTAATTAACTGGATTAAACCTTGGCCCTATACCATCTTGGTTGACTTGATCTCTATATCATATTTTTGGATCTTGGTCATCTATTTTCCTCACCTTTACCCTAACTCATTCTAGTTAAGCATAAGCTTAATGAGAAGGTCAAGTACAATGGCATGAGTTTTATTTTGGAGGATATAATGTCTAAAATTATCCATGGCCTTTAACAAGGCATATTCTTGCTTATCCATGAGTGGATATCTTAGTTTTAAATCCTTCAAGTTCATACCCATGAAGGTGATTGAAAGTTATTTATCATCTAATTTTTGCATTAAGACATTACTAATCATGTAGTCATAAGCAAAATAATAAAGGTAAAAATCTTTACCAAAGTCTGGGCTAATTAACATGGGTGTCTATATTGTGGATTCTTTGATGTCTTGGAAATATTTCCTAGCCTCGAAAATCCAATCAATCTTTGTATCCTTTTTCAACATGCCATTTAGAGGTTTGATCATTTTGGAAAAACTTAAAATGAATTTACACACAAAGTTAATTTTTATAAAAAATGATTTTAATTATTTTTTACTATTTAGAAAATCAACCTTGAACATAACATTAATCCTATCAAGGTAAATAGTCATACCATCCTTCATGATTATGTGTCCCAAGATCTTACCATCAATTATGGAAAATATACTCTTCTTAGGGTTTAAATAGATACCAAAGGTGAACTTATTGGAGGTACATCATGTGGTCTTTCCTATTTTTAGAGAAAATGGTTAAGTCATCCATGTATATAATGATGCACTTTAAATCAATCCTTGGAATGCATGGTTTATGGCATGTTGGAAGGTAGCCTCAATTTTGATGAGACTAAAAGGCATCCTTATGTATTTGAATGTTCTGCACTTGGCCATTAAGGTAGTCTTAATTCTATCTTCTTTGTTGACTAGAACGTAGTTATAACCCAAGAAGCCATCCAAAAAGGACATCATTTGAGAGCCACTACCCATCTGAATTACCTCATCCAAATAGAACAATGGGTAATTATCATTTAATTAGGATCTATAGAGATTTTAGAAGTCTATGTAGAGTCTCATCTAACCATTTTTCTTCCTGACTAAGACCAGGTTGGCCATCCATGTGGAGTGTCTAATTGGGAAGACTATCATTGCATCCAATCACTTCTTTACTTCTTTATAGATGAGAGGCTCTAGAATAGGCTTCATGGGTCTTTTCCTTTGCCAAAAAGGTTTGCATGCTTCCTTTAAATGGATCATATGAGTGATGACCCAGGTGTCAAAGACTTTGAGATCTTTGTAAGACCATGCAAGGATGTCCTTATATCAGGATAGTATCTTAGTATCCTTAGCCACTTCATCTTTGGTACAAACTAGCCCAATGTTGATATTCTAGGGATTGCTCAGTGAACCTAGATTAAATTGTTTATAATATTTTCCACTTACTTTAGTCACTTTGTCATCATTTTTTATCTTGTCTTAATCAAATATCCTATTTAGAGAGACCATGCCTTTAGGGATTCTATTTTGCTTTAGATGGACCACACCATCATCATTAGATTTAGCCTCCTTCATATACTCTTTATCATTTTCATCAATTATGTGTGATTCAAAGTCTCCATAACTAGTCATAAATTTTATGATTTGATTATCTTCATCAAACACTTGGAATTGGTTGATGTTGTCTAGGATAAAAAGGAAAGATATCATTTTGACTGTAAATTTATACAATTTGATGGCCTTATGTGGGACTAGATTCACTATTGTCAAAGTCAACACATACAGGAGCTGATTTTGATCCCTAGGAATATAGGCTTTGTTAAATTATTTAAAGCTTTCAATTAAATCCCATGCCCTAAATTTATATTTCTTTAGGTAGGAAAGCTTACATTAGTATTGATTGCATACCTATTTGATGAATAGTTCTGAATCACCATGTACTAACAATTTCCTTACCTTATGTTTGATGTCAAATTGAAGTCCTAAAATTAGGGCCTCATATTCTACAAGGCTATTAGTGCATGTAAACTAAATTCTATACAATGTTAGATATTTGTTACCAACTAGATTTGTCAGCATGATACCTACCCCTGAGCCTTGCTTGGCTTTTTCACTATCAAAGTACATCATCTAGAACCCTTCATCCTTGGTTATATAGTTAATTTCACTTGAATTGGTAGTATCAAGAGTATACATGCCTAAGTCAGTAGACTAGAAATTTACCTTTTAATTTTTAGCATTGTACTCCAAGATCATGAACTTCATCCTCAGATTTTTGCTCAATTTAGATCTAATTAAGCACACCCCTCCAAGGTAACCACATATACGAGCATTCCATGGACATATACCCATTCAAGGATTTCACCCAGTCTCTACTTAATAACATCTTTTATGCCTCTAAGATTTATAAGACTTGAATGTCTATGAATTATTGAATCTAGAGTTCATGAGCTAATTACATATAGATGTTAAATAGTTCTCCTACCACCTTAACCTTTGATTTGTCCAAATGGACAATAAATCTGTCATAATTGATCGGATTCAGGCCCAAATTTTCACAAATACCTATAGGCATTATGTTAGCAGATGATCTATAATATAGAAAATAAATATACACATTCTTCCGAAAGATTATAATAGTTAATAGAAATGGAGGAATCTCAAATTTACTTTTATACATTACCACATTCACATTTGTAGATTTGGATTTACCTTTGTCTAACTTCTCAATTAATGATTTCATCAGTAAATCATGTTTCTCAATGATTTGAGAAAGCTTATACAAAGTAATTTTTGATATTATTTTCTTCATATATTCCACAATG
The DNA here is from genome assembly GCA_037957365.1 of Torreya grandis. Classification (NCBI taxonomy): domain Eukaryota; kingdom Viridiplantae; phylum Streptophyta; class Pinopsida; order Cupressales; family Taxaceae; genus Torreya; species Torreya grandis. The sequence goes on along the minus strand of JARHVA010001184.1, from coordinate 2,651,468 downwards.
TTGTATCCACATTGGATCTAGTTGTATCCCATTCTATAGTTGTCTGAGTATCCTTTCCCTTTGGAGGAGGATAATCATTATTGGTTTTGTGATATGGGGGTGTGTCAACCTTGTTAGGTGGTGTGTGAGTTATTGCAAGTTCCTTATAAGTTTTGTTCCTTAAGGCATAATTGTTCTTCTAGTATTTTTGGAATGCATGAATCTTATTCATGTTACTTTCAGGTTCAGTTTCTTATTTGTCAAGAACTTGTATGTTTTGACCATGAGGATTATTTCAGTGGAGTTAGACCCACTATCATTTGCTCTTGTGTTTCATGAATTACTAGTATTATCATGATTATAATATAAAACATCATAACTTTCCATCTCACCTTAGAACATCTCAAAAGCATAACAAAATTCTATGCAATTTAATTCTCCATTTTAGGCCATGTTATGTACTCTACACAATTAGGTGAGGCCATTTCATAGATATTTATGTCAAGCATCTTATTGGATGGGGGTTCATTATTGTTATTATTATTGTTAGACCTATTGAAATGTCTATTGTACTTTTGAAACATGTAATTTTTGTTAGAACCTTATCCCATGTTTCCCATTTTCATTTGAAAATTTAGAAATCCATTACCTATTTTTTGAACCATTATTTTAATTGCTTCTAGGTTTCCATTTGAGGAGTCAGCTTAGTTTTGTAAATCAGGTTTTGGATAGTGCTTTAGGTGTTAGAGTTTTCAACAGGGACCAAAGCTTCATTGTTGTTTTGGGAATGAGCCCCAACATTATACTAGTTAAATAATCTTAATTGTTGGCCAGAAGTCGCATGGATTAAAGGCAATTGATTGAGACTAGGAATCTAATGTAATGCACATATATTCTAACTTACATTTAGAACTAGATTCAAAGTAGGTAAAGTTAGGTTGATGTTTGGGATAATAAAGTCAGGGTGCCCCTATGGATGCATTTTATCATCAATGTGTATAGCCTATGCATACATGTATGGAAGCATATTGATGTTCATGTCCTTATTTAGAAAGATAATAGTCATTGTATCTAGGGAATTATTATATATTTCAAGTTCTAGATCATCTATAGGTTGGTAGAGACCTGTAGTGAGACTATATATTTTCAAAATTAGCATTAAAATATCTTATGGGCTCACTTGAGTCATGCTTCAGGATGATGGACTACTAGTAAATGATCTTAGGACTAACGACCATTCAAAATTATGCAATGAAGGGTCATTGAACTAGTTCTATCCTATGATGGAATCCTCTACTAAATTAAGGAACCAATCATAGGTTGTTTCCCTAAAGGTGAATGGGAAGATTCTATAGGATACATCTTCATGGATGACATTTAGAAGCCAAAGAGTAACCTTGAAAGACTTGATATTCTCCTTCATAGTTATACCCCTATATGGGTTGAAGAGAAGGAGGTATTATTTAATGTTCTTGGGCAAATCATGCATAGGGCTAGGCACATTTATGAAAGATCCTCCTAACCATACCATGACTGAATGAATGTAAAATAAAGGATGTGTAAGTTAGCTTATTAGAGAGGTAGGGTGGGATTTAGATCTCCTACATATCCCTATATTGGATTTAGCCTTACGATGTGTTTATATAGATCCATGGGGAACTCTAGTCTCAAAATGGGATCTGGTCTATATCTTAGGCAACTCCAAGATGCTAAACAAAGGATCTATGTCAAAAACTCACAATACTACAAAGGTTCATCAAATTTTGATAATGATGAAAAGGATCAATCAAATTAGCATAAAATAACCCCATAAAATGGTCCAAAATTAAGTAGAGTGGTCTTATTTCACCTTCACTAACCTAGATCCTTCAGAGTTTAAGAGCCTACATAATATTTTGTTAGAAAGTTGGTCTAACCTACAAAAAATAATGTTAAAAAAGAAATTTAAACAAAATTTAGTGTATTAACCTTAACAAAGTATCTTATAATGAAAAATTTTCAAATAATACCTTGATGCTACATAATTGTACTTAATTTATACCTTTAAAGCCTTGGTTCAATGATCTTTCAAAAATAATTGACTTCGACCTTGATCTGTACACTTATTTGTCACTGATCAAAACTTTTTGGTTGAAATCATGCAGAACTTTGTAAATGTAGACAAAATAGAGCCTGATCTATTCAAAGAATTTAATGACATGACTTTCTATAATGTTTTTAGATGAAATTTAAATAGATCAGAGGAGCAATGCCAGAATATAGTCAGACTTGAGCCAATATTTGAAGGATCTTTTGAAATAAACACTTTTTACAAGGATCCTTCAAAGGTTATAGAGATCTTATAGAAAATGAAAAGAAAACACAATTTTTATCCTAATATTTATGTATTTAAAGAGATTATGATAAATTTCAAATGAAATACACTACAATTTCCACTCAAAATAAATAAAAGAGTCCCTTCTTTTAGTACCAACTCCTTATTTTATTGACGTATATCTATGTATAAGATATAATATGAACAATAGAATGATATTTCTCAATTTTCAATGTAATTAATGGAAGACCTTAGGGCTTAATTTAGTTTTAGTAGATGAATATGTGGCCACCACCTTTAATCTATAAGCATAACCTACTGTAGGGACATCAATAACTGAGTAGTGACACAATCTATCTAAAATATTTGTATTTTTATGATGTAGAATTTCTTCTATATTTTGCCAATATATAACCAAAATTTAAACAAACAAGTGTATATTTATAGTGATCATTATTCTAAAGTGATTCATGTTAAAAAAAACTTCAAAAGGTAAGTAGGGTAGAGCAAAAAAGAAAATTTTATTTGCAACAACAAAGACCAACAAATCTTCAATTTCTTATGACAATAGTGAAAATAAAATGAACATCTATGGGGTCCTATTGCTAGACTCAAAATATCATAAATGCAGTAGGGATTCTAAGGTAGATATAATGCATATATCTAGAAAGTATGTTATAAAATAGCTACCTAAAACAAATTTCTATAAACACATTTGTTAGCAGAATAAAAAGGAAATATAGCATACATAAAATATTTTGTTAGTATAATTAAAAGGCATAAACTAATATGATACATTTGAAACACTATTATCAGATTTAACCCTAAATGAAATGAGATCATATGTTACTAACAAGGCTTAAGAAACAAGAACATATAAAAATAATCAAAATAGTGAGAAATTTGTATGAATTTTGTTTCTCTTTGCATTAATCTCAAAAATATTTTATTCTAAACTACAGTAAAGGGGGAAAACCCATATATAGGCCATCAAATGCCTAAGACGGTTACAATAAAACTAGATATATGACACATATCAGTAGATAAGGTCCCTAGTTTCCTAAAGCTAGATAATATTACCTATTTAAATATGGGAATATTTTACAATGAAATTGAAAGGAATTAGGACATGCTTCATATCAAGAGAAATCCCAACAGATGTCTATCTCATTCTTGAAGTGTTGGGCTGAGATCCCACTAGTGTAGTTAATGATGAATATCATGGTGTAGAAGAAGATGGATGTAAACTAACAACATCTAAAGGAGTGCTAGAAGAAGATATCCCAAGAGGGACTGAAGAGGTAGAGGCTCCTATGATGATAGTTTGTGTCTTATTGGCTACTTATTTTTTGGCTTCTATTTACCCTCTCCGTGCTTCAAAGCATCTCTTATAGTCACTATTAATCAATTTTAGATCGATTATAGGATCCTTTAGTAGGTTGATTATGATCCATACCATTTTATCATTCTTGCTCAAGAGGGGTCCTACAACTTTATTAATTTCTATAACCTTCACTATCCTTTTATTGGTAGAGGTCACCAAATATACAATCTCCTATCTAAAGGTTACTCCTCTAGCTATGACCTACTTTCTAAGTGTAAAATAAAGTTATGAAAATAATCCCTAAAGGCATCCTTTCTAATAATGGAACCATCCTTATTGGCAAGTTGTGTGATCTCAACATCTTTTAGTAAAGTTATGACCCTGTCACCTTGTTAGTTAAGAGACTAACCCAGGGACCTCATTTCATCAATCCACTAGTTTATAGATTTCCTTGTTCTAATTACATATGATTAAAAAATGATCAATCCCTCTAAGGGGATAAAATGTTAGTCCTCAAACTTCTTTATCCTAATTAACTTCACTGTGTTGATTATCTTATTATTGTATGCCCCATATGTAGCTTATGCTGTGAGGATCCTATTTTATATTTCATCTCCATTTAACTCGTATTGGGCTAAGGTGTTCAACATGTCAAAAATTTATCCCATAGCCCATTATACCTTAGTTATGGTATAATTTTTTAATGTATCCTTGTGTTACTTCTCTAGTTTAATTGATTTATATTGTACTATTTTTATCAATTCATCAACCACATCAACATATGCCTATAAAGCTAAGAAGGGGGCCTCCTCATATTATTATTGTTGGCTTAGCTTGGCTTTCTTCATCTTAGTTAGCTCAAACAAGGTTTCTGTTGACTCATACATAATTATTTAGTCTTGATGAGTGACCTTCCTCTTAGTCACCCTCTTTAATACCCCAATCTTCTTATCAAATTCTAATGTTACTTGGGGAGGGTCCATTATGACCAAATATAGGTTCTCTATTCTATCCAATTGCATCTACTTAATCCATGATTTTTCTGGAAAACCACTTTGAAGTTACAATTTTGGAGGCAATGGGTGATTCAATGTTAAACCTTGGAAAATAGATGTGTGGGAGTAAATAATGTATGTGACTAATACAAATGTAGAGCTAAGGGATAAAGAGGGAAGTGTTATTATAAAGGTGAAGGGGAAATAGTGTTAGCTGAAGCACTTGTTTTGAACATAGGAACTTAGGGAATGATAAAAGTGGGACTATTTTTAAGTAGTTGTTGATGAGGTCTATGTATAGGCCCAAGTAGAAATAGAGGCAAATTGGTCATTATTAAGACCCTAAAAGTGGATGATATGGTGAAGGGGTTGATGTTGGGCAATGGCATGGTCATAGGCCTAATGACAAGTCTAGTGAGGGGATGGTATGGAAATAAGTTCACATGCTATGGATTTGGGGGCTCACCAAATATTCTCAAGGGTTTATTATAAAATAAATGAAGAGGTAAAAATATATGCTCCTAACCTATAGTACTTGGTTCCTTCATGATAGGAAGAAAGGCTATTGGTGCTCGAGTAGATGTAACTACCACCCCCATTTAAGGTATTGCCTATACTAAAGTAGTATTTTTTGCTTGGGATGGGTTGCTAGATGGGGCTTTTAAAAATAATCCTACTCAATTTGCTTTCTTGCATCATCTCCTCCTTACTCCAAAGTGGGAAATAAGGCCTATAGTATTCTTTGACTATGTTGTGGGTTAGTGGGTCTTTCTTCCTCAGTGCTAGTAACATGAGCTATAGATGTTGATATTTTTTCTTGATTATCTTGATGTTTGAAAACATGAAAAAGCCTTGCATCATCTAGCCTCTATTTCACCTATGTGATATTATTAGCCTTCAATCTATACTTCACCTCAGTGTCATTAGCTACATTGATGTAGAATTAATCTCCATCTTTAGGCTCTTGATGGTATGTAATTCTCAAGGCTACCCTATACTTGATGTAGTGAGTGAATGTTAAATGCATAGTGTCACATTCCCTATTGGTATCCTTATCCAAACGAAAGGTGGACCTTTGCTTAAAGAAAACCATAACTGAGTTCCATTTCTCAATCTTAAATCAACCAATGATAGATAATTGAAGATAGACCAATCACTTTTTGTTATTATTGCATAATCCATCTACCCCAGTAAGTAGTTGGAAGGAAATCTCTTGTTTGGCTAGATTGTTTGGCATTATGGTAGGCAACTTGAAGGGGGTTATAATTATTCCTACCACCCTTATTACAATGCAATCTAGATAATACCAATATGCTCCCAATGTGATGATTGTTGTCCTAATTTATTCAAATACCCTAGTCATGGGCCTCTTATGGATGGCCCTATATACAATTAGGTAGAAATGCTCAATAATGGATCACATCTCCTACTTGCATTTTTAAATTGTTACTTTTAAAAAGACATGGGGCATGGTCCACTTTAGGTTTGGATCCCAATTGGTGAATTGGGAGAACTTATACATATCATAGATGGCATCTACCAGGTAAGACATCATTAAGAAGTGATCTACCTAGTTAGCCATGAACTTCATGATTTGGGATACCAAGTTATAAGAAATTATCTCTCCCAAAAGGGGAGTCTTGGCATCACCTATGATCATGGATAGAAGTAGAACCTAATTCTCATCTACTTAACTAATGTCCTTGGCCCTGTGCATCTAGTTCATCATAACTATTCCCATCCTTATCCCCTTCTTGAATAGGGTGATGGGGATCTAGTTAATCTTGGATTTGTAAACAAAACTCCTCTTATTTTTAACCTAGTCCCTCAAAAATTCCTTAATGTTGTGTGTTTTAATCTATTGGGTGATATTTTCTTGATTATAAGCAATCTCTATCCTAGCCAGATCATAATAAGCCTAAAAAACTAGCCTGGCTATGAGAGCAATGTCATTACCCAAATTGAAGGACTTAACCATATTATATACACACCTAAATTGAATAAACATTTGTTATACTAAGTCTACATAGGGAAGGGCCTCTATATTAAATGAAACCTTGTGAAATTCCATAGACTTGAATGCCAAGATGTATAAAATTTCTTCTGTAACATTGGGGTCTTCCTAATCATCATTATCCCTGTATGTAGTATTTTATACATGGTATAATAAATCTTTGTAATGTTTTTATTTAGTGGTTAATATAATGGAATTAAAACTTTTGTATTATAAGATGATATTCATTCCATACAAATACAGGAATGAAACTTTCTCTTGCTTGGTGGCTTTGGATGTTCTTGATTTAGCCATGGTTTTCATTTTTTTTATTAATGAGCTCATGGATTGTCTTGATGTTAAATAAACACATAGAAGTATTTATCAAATATCATAAAGGACTTTAGAGTTTTATAGGAGATAGAAAAGGTGAATGCAAAGCCTCGAAACAACAAGCTTTAAACTATGGATTTTTTATAATTTTGAACTAAAAGATACGAGTCATAAATATCAAGTATCTTTTTTCTTGATTTCACTTAAAGCCTAGGTGCCTTTTTAGTTTTGCTCTAATAGCTTCAAAAATCCTCTTTTGAAAATTATCCAATCACTACTCTCAATTTTTCCACACATCTTTTCATCATAAGCTTGACTTTTCAATTGAGGTGACTTGGATTTATAACCACCAAAATGAGACCAACCAGCATTCAATTTTCACCAACTATTGATGCTTCATGGATAGCTATGTGCCATCTAGGTGTCATAATTGATGCATGTTTGACATTTGGTTCTTTTTTGTACACTCTAACCTTTAATTTTAAATATTATGCCACCCAAGTGAGTTGTGTAATATTCTTCCAAGTGGCATCTTCTCATTGGATCGATCTTCCTTTTGATGTTGCATATCTCTACCCCTTTTATTTTGGGCTAACATGGCCTTAGGACCTCTATTGACTTGCCAAGTGGTAATCTCTCATTGGCTCACATTGTCATGTGGATTTGTTATATGAAAATTTTGATGCACCTAACTACTTCAACATTTGGCCACATGTTGACTTTTGATTAGATCACTCTTTTTTGGGTTTCATAATTTTATTTGATGGAAATATTTCCATGGGGAAAGAGGTCAACATGTCATCATCTTATTGGTTTTAGCTTCTAGTCGGCCTTTACATGGAATCTAATTATTCAAGATTAAGTGATTACTTTTCAAGTGTCTTCCTTTCATGAAATTATAGGCATTAAAATATTGAATATTGCACCTTAGTTATGGGGGTCATGAAGGGCATGACTAAGTACAAAGTGGAAAATTGTGATTAGATCACCTCATTATAATATTCTTAAAAGGAGTCCAGGTCTCGAATGGCCATGATTAGGCACCATATGGTGTTCCTTGATTGGGTCACTCTTATTTATTTTCTCAAACATGGTGACTAAATTATAAGTGGAAGACTCCCATTGGGTTTCAAGGTCATGAGACTTGAGAACATAGTAGGATCATTAAAATATCATGAGGGAATTCCAAGTAGCATGATATGATTGAATTTTTGGGTCATGGACCCCCTTTTGTAACTTCTTTTGAAATGGAAACACCATGAGTGAATGAATATGGTAGACTTCCATTAGGGCATGGGGTCAAAAACCTTTCAAACCTTCCTTTTAACTTTAAATTATATGATGGAGTGACAACTGGCACATACCCATTGGGTCATAGGGTCACAACTATTTTCAAAGGATAAAATGTACATGACCAAGTCCCAAACTTTACATGACTGAGTGACCAATGTATGTGACTTTGCCACATGTCAATTGAGGCTAAGTTGGCATCAATATCCTATGCAAAGGTAAAATATGCAAAATGTAGTGAATTTCATGATAAAAAAGGTGGGGTAAGTCTAAATTTGTAAACTTTAAATATGGAATCTAAATTGAACCCTGTTATAAAACTTAAAGTCAAGGTATGTCATAATATTGAATATAATTTTTGACATATCCAAAGAAATACTATGATGCATAAGCCTTAATTAAGTAAGTTTTATTGCATTTTAGGGATCATACATTGGTTTTTGAAATTATAACCCCTTACAAGAGCATTTTTAAATAAATTAGACCATTAGAAAACCAATGAACTCTAAACATTAATGAAATATTTATAAAATGTACCCATTAATATTTGTCAAGGACCAACATGACTTATAAATTTTCAAAGTCATACAAAGGGTTTCTTATCATGTTGAATTAATGGCAAGAAACGTTCAAGGGTAAAATGACCCAAAATTTTGTAGGGTCCCCATTTTTTGGGAAAATGGGGCATGATGGACTCAAAGGTATATTTGATTTTACAAGAACATGCTCATTATACATGAATCTATAGGAATAATATGATAAATAAAGGCCTATATTATTATCTTAGATGGAATGGTCACATGTACATTCTACACATTGAGATAAGAATAATGACCTCTAAATTGATAATGTGAGCAACAAAGTCATATATTATTATCTAGTTTAGAATGGGTGCTTACTGATTTTACACAAGATTATTAAGAATAATGATAAGTATGTTTCACATTGGGCACATGGGAAATGAAATGTTTGTCCAATACTTGTACATGGTGATAATAAGTGTGTTTTATAGTGTTGCACTAATATTTTTAAATCTTCCATGTCATGATAAGATTAGTTAATATATGATAAATTTTGGATAAATATTAAACATTACTATAATAATTATAATTAGTCAATAATATGAAAATAGTATGGGGTCACATTATATAAATTATCAGGACCCATTTCAACTATTAGGCCATGCTCAACTATTGGCCCATTTCCCTTAAATATGAATCTAAAAGTGAAAAATCATTTTTAGATATAATTAGAATTTGATTCCACACTATAATTTGGAATCTAATAATAGTTACATTGGAATCCAATATGATAGTAATTAAAATTAATAATAACAACATTCAAATCTGGTATCCCACTAGTTAAAAACCAAGAATAGCAATATGTAAATCTAATTTCAACAATTATAAAACCAAAAATAGGAATACTATAAGTCTAGATTCTTAGGAATATGTCTAGATTTAATGAAATTGCCATTATTGTCACATATCATTGCATAAGGCATACCAAACCTTGTGATGATGTGTTCATGTAAGAATTGGATAACTACATCGATCATGACATTCTTGAATGGTTAATCCTCAGCCCAATGGGGAAAATAGAATGTGGTTCTGAGAATTAATTTATGGCATATGGATTAATTCTTGTATATTGCTCCCACAAAATCTATTCCCCATTTTTCAAATTGTCTATCTTCAACTACTAGTAACAAAAGGCATTGTTATATTACATTCTTTATCTATAGTTGTTTGGCACATATGATAGTTCCACACATGTAAATATGCATCTTTAAAGAGATGTAGCCATTAATATCTTACTTTCAATATATGGTGGGTGTGGAATCACCCAAACCATGCCCAGTCCCATATTTTCCATGAAAACCATTAAGCATGCCTACTACTTCATCTCTATTAAGACACATCAAATAAATGTCTTGGTGGTTACTTATTTATAGTACAACAACTTTGATCATAAAATATATTCTATTCAAGTGTAACACTCTTATCTATGTATAATTTTAGTGAATGGGTCATTCATTGTTAAGTAGATAATATACTACATCTTTGTACTAATCATCATTGGTGATGTCTTTAATCCCATACTATTGGCAAGTGATTTTGGCATATGATTATGATATAGTTCAAGCTAAGTTATTATCCTCTTACAATAGTAATTTACTAAATTTCAAGGTCAAACCCTTGAAAGATAGTCATCCACTTGCTTCTTCACTAACCTAATTCATTTTGCATTAGCATAGATTTAACTATTGGGTAAGACATGACAATGAAGAATTTATTGAATAATATGTAATGACATAATTTATTGATATATTTTATTAGTGTAAAGGCCTACTTATCTATCATAGTGTATCTTAATTTTAAATTCCTCAAAGTTGCACTCATAAATGAAATAGTTCATTCATATCTAGCCCCTTTTCTTTGTGTTAAAATTTTAATGGTTGAATGCTCTGAAGCAAAGGATCAAATATAAAAAGGTTATGTGTAATCAAGTTTGATTAACACTGATGTGCACATAATTACCTCTTTGATTTGGGTGAAATTTTCTTGTGCTTTACTTATCAATTCAATTTTAACATCCTTATTGAACATTCTATTTAATGGTCTAAGTATCTTTTAAAATCTAGAGATAAACTTTCTCATGAAATTTATCTTGACAAAAAATGACTTTAGCTTTGGCACTATTAAAAATATCTTATATTATCTTAGGGTTTATTGATATACCCTGATCTAAAATGATATGGTCTAATAGTTTCCCTTTAGTGACCCTAAATATATGGATTTTGGGGTTTAATGAGATGATGTGATATCTACATCTTTATAGTACTCTCCTCAAATCTTTGACATGGTCACCTCTATGTTTGGTGAAGAATATCAAGTCATCCATGTATACCACAAATACACTTGACCATAAGGTATTTGAAATTTATGTTTATGTCCCTTTAAAATTTGTCCCTACCATTGATGAGTGTAAAAGGCATTCTCTTGTAATAGAATTTGATATGGTCTCTGTATTTGACCACTACCTAGTTATACCTAGAATATCCACCTAAGAAGGACATCATTTGATCTTTTTTCATAATTTACAAAATTTCATATAATGAGGGTAAGGGGTAATTTTCTTTTTTAGATGCCTAATTTAAATTATGGAAATCAACATAAAGTCTAATTTCTCCATTCTTATTTCTCACTAGAACCAGGTTTGCAACCCATGTGGAATTCCCTATTGGAAATATGATCCTCACTACTAGCATTTTTTTCACTTCTTTAAAGATAATTAGATCAAGTAATAGATTAATAAGCCTTTGTCTTTGCCTAAAGGGCTTGAATCCTAGATTTAATTGGATTATGTGTGTCAATATAAATGTTCCAAAGACTTTCATCTCCTCGTAGCTCCATACAATCACATATTTGAAATCTATGTGGGCTTGTACCATCTACTTCTCTTTTGGGGTACTGGTTATGCCTAAAAATACATTTTGGATCATTTGCATCACCCAAGTTGTAATTCTCATGTATCAAGCCTTAGTAGGGTAAAATGTGTAATTTTCATTTTAATAAACCATGTTGAATAATCTCTAAAGTGAGACCATCCCTTTGGGTGTGTTATGTGTCTTCAAATTATATTCCCATATTCATATAACTTAAACTCTTCTCAACCATATTCATCAATAATTTGACTATTAAATGTTGTTATATTAGCAATGAGTTATAATATGTGTTGGTCATCATTAAAAACTTTAAAATCTAATGATATTATTTAGAACTGAGGGGGTAGAGACTAGATATATTGAGAATCTTCTCATTCTCAAATCAACAATAGGTTCAAGAGTACTTGTATTAGTAGCTAGTGAATTTTTTATGTAGTTATTTGTTTTCGTAGAGTTTAAATGATAAATGTGTTAAGATATTCCATTAAGTTCCGGACATGACTGTAGTATCTTGAAAAATGATTATCATTGCATGAATAATGGATATTTACTTGTTTAACCACTAATTATGAGTCACCTAGTAATCTAATGCTCGTCACTTTCTTTCCCAAGGTGAACTAAAGTCCATGGACCAACACCTCATATTCAACCACATTATTTGTATAAGTAAATTATAGGTGGTATTTAGCTAAATAGGATTTTAATCTTATATTAATCAATTATACTCTAGTACCACACCCACTTTTGGACTTGGAACCATCAAATTTCAATGTTCATAAGTTATATTTTACTACATCAGAACATATCTTATCACTCAAACATGTTGGTGGTATTTGAAATGGGAGTGTAGTTGTAATGTTGACCTCTTGGTTTATTTTCTTATTTTTTATTGAGCATTTATTTTGCTTCTTGGTTTGTGAGGGTCCTTTAGCTGACAAAAGCACAATAAGCAAGAATGGATTCATCTATAGTGATTGTTTCATCTCATAAAAATCATAAATTATATTCATTATAGCTTAATTCATCATGTTATAAACTCTTAAATGCTAGAGCTACATCTTGAAATGAGACTATATTTAAGGCACTATAGAAGTCCTTTTCATATACCTAATTTAATTCCACCACTTCTCCATTTTTTTCACACTAAACATGTTAACAAAGACATTATTGTGGGTCCTTTATTCTTTGTCTAATAAGTAGACATCCATTTCTTATTCCTCATACATGATCTCTTTTTTTAGGTTATACTTAATAATCATATTTGTCTTTTTTAGTTATCACTCAATTCTGATTTGGTTAGGTAGACCATGCCATAATAGCCACATGTGAGAAAAATTAGTTGTCATATAACCATTGAGTGTCCTTAACCAATCTCAACTTAGTAGTATATCATAACCATTAGGGATATCCACCACTTGGATTTCAATGAATTTTTGAATCCTTGGGTTCAAGGTTAATTGCATGTGTATATGATTCAACTCACCTTCTAACTTCACCTCTATTCTACCTATTTGGAATACCTTTTGATTAGATGAGACAAGTGTAATACCAAACTATTGATAAATAAAATATGACATGGCATTCATTGAGGCACCTAAATAAACCAAGTAATTGTGTAATTTCTTACCAAATATTGTAACTATTATTATAAAGGGTGGAGTCTTAGTCTTTTCCTTATATAATGAAGCACGTGCATAATAATTTTTCACATATTATTTCCCTTTATTATTAGATAATTCTCTAAAAAGTAACTCCCTTTAGACATTTGTAGTAATTTAAACATAATAATGTTAGATTTGGTTATCTTCAAATCTACCACAATGTCATAGCTAAGTTTGGCTTGTTCTTGATACTTTTTAGGTGAAATAAATGCCAAATAGTTCTTTGGTTGATAAGAGATGGGAGATTCTTTAGGCATAGGAGGATTATTGCATGAGTTCACATCAGGTAGGACCTAAGTGTTATTTAGAGGGGTATAGGTGGTCAATGCATTAACTAACTTATTCATTAGATGATAATTTTCCCCCATTTAGGACTGTCTGAAAGAATGGATCTCATCTAAATTATCTTCACACTCATTTTCATCAACAAATGGGAACTCTTAGGTTTCTAATACGAGGGTTGTGCCTAGGTTTCCTCCATCTTGGTTTGGAATCTCACCCAGAGTAGGCACTATTTCCATGTTATCTACCTCATTTTGGAAGATGTTATAGGTATTAATAAACTTATCATAATTGGTCTCTACATGGTCAACTATGTTATGCACTCTACACCAAGTATCTAAATCCAATTATATGAAATTCACCAAATGGGAAACATTATTATCATTTTGATGGACTCTATTGAGGGGACTGGGCACATTCCCATTATTAGGTTTAGTATTCCATTATGTATTATGCCTATGGAAATTTAAATTACTACCTAAGTTTTTTTTGTTTACATTTTTGTTTTAATTTTTAGGTCCTTGTCTACACAAATTGATTACATCATTAGATAAGAGTTGGACCATTTGTCTCAAATTGCCTATCTCAGGATCCATGCCACCATTTTTTTGGTTCACAATTTAATGGTATGGGTCTTCCCCATGAGTATTAACATTTCAAAATGTTGGGACAGAAGGTTGTATTAGATGAAGAATATTATTGGTAGTAGCTTGATTGTTCAATAATGAGGCCACTCCTAATCGGTGGCTATTAGATGCAACATAGATACTAATACTTGGTATGGTGGACATCTTATTGTAAGTAATTGGTATAAGTTGATTATTAGATATATGTGGGAATGAATGTTTTGGAGGCATGTGGTTCATTGGTGTTAAATTATGAACTAGATTTAAACTTCCATATAAGGCTCTTGGGATGGGTTCATTATTGGGGTGCCTTGGATGAGAGCTTGAATAATTATTGGGACCTATTAATAAGCTCATGATTTTCCTAAAGATGGTAAAACACCTATGTTATATCCTTGAGGTACCATCTCATGTTATATGTTCACATCTTCATTATAGGCTAATGAAAGAGATGCAAGTGCAGCTAGGGTTATTCTACGGAACATTGAAGTCAAAGGATAAAAATCCCTCAAGTAGTTTTAGATGCCTAGACCCTCTGCTAAGATATATGGGTATTTTTACCTCTTATATATTTTTTGAAATTGAGTAATAAACGTGCTCATGGGTTTATTTGGTCATCTCTTCATAGCTTAAAAATTATGTTATAAAAAAATAAGGTCAATGGGGAACCTAAAATGGTTTACAAATATGGTTTCCAGACCATCCCAAATGATTGTAGACCCGTTAAGTGAGCCCAAGTACTAGGCATAAGAAGTATCCCCTAATGGATAAGTAAACAACCTACATGTAATGTCCTCATATTGCACATGTATTCCAATAAGGTCATCATTGAATTCTTGTATATGCTCTTCAGTTGTTTTAGGTCTTCCAACTATGAATTTTAGATAAAAATTATTGAAGTTCTTTGAAGAGATGTGCATAATCCCTAAAACATTCACATGGCACCCATCTTGTCCAAGTCATGCCATGGTATTGGACATTGATAAAGTCTATGGGATGACAAATAGATTGAGAAAAGGAGTAGTTGTAACTATTAGTGATTTACCAACTGACTTAATGGGCTTATCCTTTTATTTTCCTTTGTTAGCTATTTATTTTAGTATTCTAAAATTAGTAAGTTCTAAGAGCTCAAAGTTATCCCTGGTAAAATTTGATCAAGTGTTTATCCTTATATTTTATAGATTAAGAGATAGTTTAGCTCAATGGAATCAAAGGTTTCTAAAATGTCTTAGTTCAAACTTTAATTGTGATACAGTTTGTGTTCATGGGGTGGTTCCTTTTAGCACTAGAACTTGTTGGGGTTTTTTTTTACAAAACAATAATTAGGTAGGTTTTTGTTAAGACTCTAACTCTCATGAAAATAATAAGATCCCCTGAAGAAAATGCTTCCCCAAGGTCTTGGTATGTTGAAATTCACTCAACAAGTTGATATACAACCATTTTATTTCAAGGGTCCTTTTTAACAAACTAAATCTCTATGATAGCTCTAACTTAGACATTTCGAAAGAGATTGGAAGATTCCTAGATAATCATCATAGGGCCTATCCTTAAATATAAATCATAACTTCTTTAAATTAAAGAAACAAGTAAATAATTCATTTCCAAATATATTTATCGCATCTATATATTTAATAATGATTATATAGTGACAAATGATATTAAACAACCAAGATTAACAAGCATATTTAGATTGATTTCGACCTCTATTAACTCATCATCATAATTAAAATGCAAATTATAAGGGATAAAGGAATAAAAATGCTATTGATACTGAAGACGTCCTTGTAATTTCTAATTGAGCACACCCACTGAAACCAATCCTTGGTTGAACCATACCTAGCACTTCAACCTGAGGATGGTAAGACAGTCTAGGATGTTAATTAGATAAAAGGAAAAGACCATGACTTCAACATGCATAGGAAATGGATTTAAACTCTGAACAAAATTTCAAATATCAAGATATGTGTTTTGATTAATAGTGTAGAGTGATTTCAATCATTTGAGTGTAAGAAAATAATTCTATAATAGCAAGACTAAATAGGAGAAAGGGAGATATTATCATAGAAAGTAGTAAAAAGAGCATGGAAACATGTCTAGTTATATATGTCTCTATTACAATTCACAAAGAACCAACCAGGCATAATATCCTCTAATCCTAAAAAATTCCAACCATGATAAAGGCTCTTAAAAAAATATATGCACGAAGGGACCAACCACTCCCTTGACTACCAAATCAGCCCACTAATGTGGAAACTACAAATATTCATTATTTATTAGATAAATGCAATTGAGGGTGGTTAGACATGTCTGATATTTATAATAAATATGAAGGCATGTTAATAGTTTTTATTTAAAGGCCACATCATCATTATTTGATCACTAGTTGATTGCTTTAGGATCCACCATCCCATCTAGCATTTTCCATCTATCACTTTCTCATTAGTTTGAAGCTATCTCCTGTATATTCTTAGTTACTTCATACAAATATTAAATTTCCCTCTTTTTCCTTATGCTTAATTATTTGTAAATGATCTCTCATGTTGCATTAATGCATGCTTGTCTTTTTTGCATTATGCTCTAGTTGAGGGTTCAGACTTCTTGAGGAGGGCACGCATCCAAATCAATGAATCAAATTAAAATATGAGCCCCACAAGATCAAACAAGAGGGTCTAGTATAAATCCTTTGAATAAATGACAAGTCAAATGTATTAAATTGATTAGGATAATAATAGATAATCCATATATATTTTAGACTAAATACAATAAATAGGGTAAATATTTTATTATTTTAAAAATAAACATTCACATTAATCAACTTTTGACTCAAACATAAGACTATCTATAAGTATACATCACATACAGATTGATCATTATATCATCCCAAGCATTCCAAGATGATATAATGTCCTCATGATGTCCACTTAGTTAATAAAATTTGAACATCAAATTGACTGATGTCTTCTCTAACCTTTGATAGTTTTCATGTTTGGGATGAACATCAATTTTAAGCTTGTCAAGTGTCATGTGACATGTCCTTATCAATCCATAGGCCAAAGGTTTATAGTTTAGTAATGGGAAGATGTCCATAAATTTTATGATCAAGGGAATGTTGATGTCATTGAGGTGCCATTCAACATTCCCTTGTTAAGCTAGGTCTTTGGTCTAGGAAAATAAGATGACACTACATTGAATTATCATAGAAAGACATGCCTTTAGGCCCATTAATTTAATTTTTTTAGTCTCTATGGTCTTATACTAATATTAATTTTTCATTTGGTGACCTCTCAAGCCCTTTGGGCCATGAGCCTATTAGCCTAATTGGAGTATTACATAGACCTAAGTTCTTGAACTCCTGGGAAGTTTCCATGCAGTGACCTCTTAGGCCCTCATGGGCTCATATCCTTTGGACTATTTCCAGAGTCTCCATGGTCCCGAACTCTCAAAAAATCATCATCTAGAAACCTCTCAATCCCTTGAGGTCAAAAAATATTTAAAAATTTGATCAATTCCTCACCGGCTTAGGTTATTGGGATTATGACACATGGTATGATCTTTAAGCTTAGTGGGGAAACTTTAACTCAAAAAAAATTGGATTCAACTCAGAACTTCAAAATGATGTGAAAGTGACACATGGAAAGGCTTAAGGGAATTAAAAGATGCAAGGCACATATTTAAATAAATAAATGGCAAAGGCATTGAGCTCAAATTTTTTAGACATTGTCAAATCGACTCAATTGGTTTGAAATTAGCATATTTTGACCTTTCTCAACTCAATTCGGTAGACTTAGGTGACTCACAGACTTGATTTCAATGCTTAAAGACTCAACTAAGTTTGATCTCAACACCACTAGAAAATTAGTCTCTTCTAAAAGGTTAAGGGTAGATGGGTTATTCAAATGATAAATTAAACCAATACCTATCACATGGAAATTATTTTTATAGCCTAAGTTTGTAATTGAAAATTCCTTAACTCAATATTTACTCATGAAGCCTGTAGTAAGGATAGACACTTTATATATTTAACCATTCACAAAGATGCAAAATCCTAATCCCAAATAAACTCTTAAACATGAAAAGTTCATTTATACCAGATGTAATAACATTTGGATCAGGTAATAAAAAGAGGGTTCCCATTTTAATCTTGAAAATGGGGCATGTTGTGCAAGAGACAACACATTCATATTGACGATTTATAGATGGCATTTGTAAGAGTAAAATTCCAATAACTTTGTATCACTTCCAAATTCAATTAAGATTTAGGGTAATTTAAATACTTGAATTCATAATTTATAAAATTTGAGACTTGGGAATAATTCTATTAGGATGTGAAATATGGATTCAGTAATCAAACAAATTTTACTCATGTTAGGAATCATCATTTTCACCAATTTGGGAGACACTTTCAGTAGTGAAATCTCTCTATCTTATTCTTATTTTGAAGGTTTATTAAGAATAAACATAAATAAAATACCTATAAATGGAATTTATCCAAATAAAAAGTTGTAACCAAATTTAAGTACCTTAAAATTATCATTGATGTTGACACTGCAAAACTACACATTTATAGTTCTCGATGAATAAATGCCTTAGAATCCTCTAAAACTTCTTTAACCTTCCCAAACCCACCATTAACCTAAATAAATCACTATTATCCTAGTCATAAATATCATTCAAAATCACCATTTGAAAGCACTATTCAAAAGTACTATTCATCATCATTATTCACTATGGGACCCACTATCACTATTCATGATGACATGGCAAATGACATGGAAAGTGACATGACATGTGACATGTCAAGTGACATGGGAGGTAATTTGGGAGGTGATATGGAAATTTGTGTGGCTTAGAAGTGATGTGGCTTGATGTTAGACATCATACCTCACCTAAGACCCTTCCCAAAGTACTTGATGACCTCATTCAAGCATCACAAAGGCCCCCACTTGAAATTTGGAGAATTTTCCCTTAATGGGTCATTATTCAACATGTATTTTTTCTTCCCACATGAAATTAGACTTTAAAAGAGATACCTACCCCTTTAAGACTTTGGGAAAGACAAAGGGCACCTATTTTTGACTTTTTAACCCAGATGGAAGCTCACCAACCCAAACGGGAGACTTTCCAACCCACATGGGAATCTCCACTAACCTCACATTAGAATATTCATCCCCCACATGGAAAATTACACCACATTTTGTGTGCCACCTCTTTAAGTGCTTAAATGAAGACAAATAAGGGTGGTAAAAAGTCTTCAGTCTCATTCAAACACATGTACATGATTTCCAATAAAACTTGGATTCATGTGTAAAGAGGGAGATTTTCCAACCCACATGGGATCCCCACCAATCTCACCTTGAATAAATCATGCACAACTTAGAAAAATTATAATTGCTTCACTATTTCACTCTTTTGGAATGTTTACCAACATCAAATGCTATAAATACCCCCCCCTTTCCTTCACCAAAGGTTAAGTTAGAAGTTAGTCTTTGGTTTTTAATGTCTTGTTGTAGGTTTTTTGAGGAGGTCATCATCTTGGAGGTCATCATCATCTTGGAGGATAAAATATCAAAGCAATGAAGCTCTGTTAAAATTGCTTCAAGCTTCATCAACATTCAACCATTATCAACATCTTCAAGCCACTTCAACAACATTGAGTGTTTTATTATTTATAATTAATACTCCCAAGACAAAGAGGATTTCTCTAAAATCACTTAGATCCAACGTGCACACATTAAAAAAAAATCTACACACCCTATTCCTAGTTTCTTTTGTTTCAAAAAATTAAGAAAAGCCAAAAAATTAGATAGAAATATTTTGGCACGTCCAGTGGGACCCTTGAGTTTTCTTGGGTTCATAGATGTTGTAGTAAATTTATAATTTCATTAGTGAAATTCATTTAATTGCATTATAATAAAATTAATCTTTCTTTCTTAATTAAAAAAACTAAAACAAAAACAAAAACAAAAACACAAGTTTTAGTTTCATTTTTAGAAAAGTTAAAGTTTATTTTCCTTGCATCTTTAAAAGAAATAAAAAGAGAAATCATCCTAGGATTAGGACTTGAATTTTCATCTTATATTTAGATTTCATTTAGATATTTTTTATGCATTTAAATAAATATGAAATTTTATTTTGGCTCTAAGACAAACACTTTGCATCCATTGAATTGCTTGCTAATCTTAGCTCATCTAGTAACTAGGAGGAATAATAATTTTATTGTAACTTTCACTTGTATTCACACACTAAGCCAAAACACTGAATAATAAACACATCAAAACAATACTTGAGACAAGGACCGACTAGGATTTCATCCCCTGGTGGTAACCTTACCCTCTCCCGGCTATCCCACTTGAATTTCACCACCAAGGGGAGAATCAACTCAGCTCTTTTGTTGAGTATAAACTCTAGACTCGATATATATTGGCTAAGCACCCATCACCCTTATTGTTATGGGATTGTGAAGTGAGGGGGTAGGCCCCAATACCAAGCCATGTACCGAATTTCAACATAGATATTTCTTTTGAGTGCCTAAATAACCCAAAACCAACCATAGATTGCCTTTTTAGTACCTATTTCAAACAAACTTCCCCTTAAACACTATTTAAGGCATATGCCAAAAGTGATTTAAAATTAATCCTAGGCTAAATGCATTTCTAGTATTTGTGTTGATTGCTTTGAAATATTTTTGGTTGCTTCTTGTTTGAGTTGAGAGCTTCGCCTTTTTATTCCTTGTTTTCTCATAGGGTCACTACTAGACAACTCAAAAATCAAGTTAACCAACACTCATCTTCCTCTTCACCTATCGAACATACCTCATAATTGAGATTTCCCCTCACATTGAGAGTTCCCCTCCTCCCTCTCCTTCTAGGGTCCCAATCATATCTGAAGTAGATCCTAACTTTGCTAGCTTCCTTGATAATAATTAGGTGGATTTATAGCACTACCTCAATAGCATGCCACATTGCACTCTTTTGCTTCGATTTCCTCTATCAAACCCCCTCTTGGCATGCCACCCCACCTTATGGTGGGTACCACTTCAACACAACTATTATTGACCCACACCTCTTCTAACATCCCATCCACCCAAACCCAAATAACCTTCCACCCCAAACCAAACACCTCTTGTCACACCCCAAGTGGGTTCAACCTTACCCTTAGTCACGTACACCCCACCTACTATGGCATTATCCTCTACTCCTACTTCTATCCTCCCTTTGGTATCAACCAATACCTCAACCATAACCCAATCTCAAAATCTAGTGCTCTCCATACTACAAACATTTCCCCCTATAAGCACTTTGGTCACTACCCACCTTCAACCAACTAACCCACTAATCACTTTGATGCCACATATAAACCCCACAACCTCAACCTTCCAACACATACCCAAGACATCTTATCAATATATTCCTAACACACAAGTATACATACCTTCACCTTCCACCCAACCTTACATGACCTCACACACACACACATGTAACATCATCCCAACCATCCACTAGTTATTTCCATGTCACCCAACCCCAAAAAAATGTGTCATATATCTATCCAACCCAACAACCCCAAACAGACTTCATCAAGATGCTAATGGAGAAGATCACTACCCTTGAGTCATCCATCTTAGGATCAAATAACCTTATTTCTTATGACCAAATTTGCAATGAACCCATCCATCTATCTGTCCCTCTCTCACCATATCCTCTATAATGGGAATTTCTAAAATTCTCTAAATTTTAAAGCAAGGAGGACCCCCAACAACATTTAAGAGAATTCAGGCGTGCATGTTACTTGATTTCCCATGATGAAACTCTTCTCCTCTTTACCTTTCCTATGTCCTTATCTGGACTAGCATTAGATTGGTATAGTGACATCCCAAAACACTCCATCTTATCCTTTGCCTAACTAGCCCAAACTTTTTTGGATCACTTTTCGATCAATATATCCAAGAAACTTTCTATTATCGACCTCTACCCCATTCAACAATTCAAAGAGGAATATATCAATAATTTCTTGGCTTATTGGAGGAGCCTAATCAACTAAATTTATTTTTCATTGCCTCAACCTAAGCTTATAGATCTCTTTGCCTACGCATGTGCAAAACACATCTCATCTACATTGCATGTCCAAAGCTTCTGGACATTTGATGAAGCTTTTACCATGGCTCATAAACTAGAGAACATATCCATTGATGAGGGAAGATTAAAGTTGAATAAAAACCCAACTTACAAAACCAATGATCCCTCTTATTCCAAATTAAACAACCCAACCAATGTTAATTTCAAGAATAAAACCATCGCCAATGCTATTGTCCTCGAAGCCACACCTCCACCACTACCAACCAATAGAATCCAAGGAACCAAACCTTCAACACCTTCAACTCTCTAAATTAAAACCAAAAGAACCAAACTTGGAATAACCATAAGCCATTAACTCCACTTGGGTAGCCTTATCCTTCTATTTTAGAAAAGTTACTAAAATCTAATATCATCCAACTTACACCAATTAAACCACCCCAATAATTTGATACTTATCACCCCATCCCCAGTTGGTATAATGAGAATGACCATTATGCTTTTTACTGAGTCATAAGACATGACATCAATAGGTGCAATACCTTTAAATACCTTATCCAATCCTTCATTGACAAGGGGGAGGTCACATTGGACAATCCTAATGCACCACCAAACCAAGCCCTCAACATATTCCTTAAGCCTTTCCCTAATCATGCTCCTTCTACCCCTCATCATGAAAATAAACCTAAATCATCTCATGAGGCACATAATATTAATATGGTTACTAATGAACCCATCGATAGAAAAAATGTTACCTCAACTGCTTTTCTCCCCATTCCCCTAATGAAAGAAAAAAGACTACCTTTTATTCCTTCAGACACCCAAACAAGGGAAGCAACCATTCCATGCCTCCATTAGAGGATACCACACCTACCTCCCATATCGTAGAACCATCCACCCCCCTTTGGAATTTATCTCAAAAGATAATATGGCTTCATCCACCCAACCACTAATGGCAAAACCTTCTATGAGAGGTCAAGATAAAGGTAAGGGAACCAAATTGGAACCTCTAACCCCTTCTTTGATAGACTAACCTATCCCTTCTAAACTAACTAAAAACTCCACCCAACCAACCAAAACCTCTTCCCATTTGATTAACCCTCAAACACCTAAACCCACCAAGATAACTAAAGTGACCGAATCCCCTCCAAAACAAATAACTAAAACAACCGAAGAGGTAAAATCACCATAGGGCCCAAAACCTTGAATTTTACCTCCCTCAACCTTTCCCTCCATTCTAGGTCCCCATACCTCTACCTTAAATTCCATCATTTTTACAAAAACCCCACCACCTTTATTGGTCACACCTTATACTTGCTTTCTAAAGCACCTTTCCCCACTACACTAACAATTCTTAAGTTACCTGCTTTGCCATCCTCTACCACCAACCCATCAACCATCATGCCTAAACCAAAACCATCAACCAAGAATAAAACTTTATTCGAGACACCTACCACCAAACCTACACCCACACAATCTCCCACTTCAACACCCAAAGTAAAAACCACTAAACATCTACCACCTTTAGCCAAATATTACTTAACCATTCTTCGATAGTTATTGTAAACTTATTCCTTAAGCTTACCACCCATCAAACCTTTTGACCCTTCACATACCAAACCCTCTTATTTTAATGATAAATTGATATGTACATATCATAAGGCACCAGGATGTGACACTAAGAACTATAAAGCTATCCAAGCACTTTTTCAAAACTTGTATGAAGATGATGATCTATTATCAAATAAAATTCCTTCATTCCCATTGTTAATCTAACCATCAACTCAACCCATCTGATCTTTGATCTCACCCAAAAGTGAAGAGGAGGAACTAAAGCAACCATCCAATCCAAATAACCCCTTTATCCACACTATTCACATGATGACTTGACCTCAAGCCCAATAGAAGGATAAAGGGAAGAATAAGGCATCCATTCCTTGGACTTACCCCTCTCTAAACTCCTAAGAAAATAATACCCAACCTTCTCCATCTTCAAACAAACCCAAGGCATCTATCTTAGGTGCCCCCTCATCTGACCTTTAATATCCTAACCCATATGCAATATCTATCTGAAAAGCTATCCTCAGTCAAATTCACCAAACTCCAAAAATGATGAGATTGTAAAAGCTAATCTCTACCTCTCCCCATCACTGTCAAGTACTCATAGAGGCTCTATAATCCATTGAGGTCCAACTCAATGATCCTCAACCTTTAGCCACTTTTGTTGGTTCCCTTCAGACTTCCAACCTTGTCACCTTCAAGAATTCATAAATACCTTCTATTCATTCAAAGGATCTCGATCCTCCCCTCTTCATTATAACATACATCAATCAAACCCACATTAAAAGGGTGATTATCGATGGGAGATATAGTATCAATATTATCTCCTCCCATGCTTATTTCGAGCTATAATTACCTTAAAACATCATGTCTAAAAGCTTAGTGGTCCTTCATTCTTTCAATGATACTATGGCTACCACCTTGGGCACAATTATCCTCCACATCCATGTAGGGCCTCATACTATTATTGAACTCTATTATGTGGTAAAAGGAGAGTTTCAATACAACATTTTAATCAGATGCCTTTGGATTCATGCCATGAGTTGTGTCCCATTCACCATGCATCAATGTGTCAAGTTTGAACATGAAGGGAAAGTTTTGACTATACAAGATAACCTAGTCCTTTTACATCTTGAAATATGACATATCATCCCAATGATGTCCTTCTTCCTCCTTTATCCACTGCATAACCATCTGCCAACAACACAACCTCACCAGCCAACACCCATAACATTTCTACACCTAATGTTGATGAAGCTTCCACTAGCTCATCTATCCCCTCGTCATATATTCATGTAGAATACCCCATGACAACCATATTCCAACATATTTATTTTTGGGAATATAGACTCTTATCCTTAGATGACCTCCTTACTCCCTAAGAATATGGAAATTTGAGACATGACCCTTCTTATGACCCTAACATTGGAATCAGCATCTCCATTAGTCTCCCTAACCATTGAATGAATTTTATTTATGGGGGACTTGATCAGCCACTTCTAGCCCCTACCACTACATCATCCATCCAACCATTTACCTCACTTTTCCTATCTTAGGAAACCAAAATTTGTTAGACTATATTTCCATCGGTGTGCTTGGAAAGGATTTGGCCTTGGTCACTTTGAATAAGGGCCTCATGAGTTAACCCATCTCAAAAAAATTCAACCTCATGAGTCATTTGGCCTTGGGTATGAACCACCTCAAGAATCCACCAATTCACCCAAACCCATTGCCACCATAGAGGAAGATATCCCATCCTTGCCAACCCAACCACTTTCTCCACCTAAAGACCTTGATATTATCCCTCCTAAATCTTTTTTGGATCAATACTATAAGTTTGGGCCCTCTCATCTACCAAAAGAGTGGCCAAACCAAAGTCCTTCTAGTCATACATCCTAAAAAGGTAGAGAATGATTATCCTACCATCAACACCATCTGACATCAAGATGATGATATCATTCTTAACTACCTCAGTGTAAGGGATTCTTCTATCCACAAATCCCTTCCTCTTAAGGCCCTGACTATGTTGAATGAATCTACCATCGATATCAACTTGGGAACTCCAGATAACCCTCATATTGTCAAATTAGGCCAATCATTAAATACCAAAGAACTTCAAGATTTATCCTCTTTCCTCCAAGATGGTAACATAACATTTGCTTGGTATTACAATGATATGTCTAGGATTGACCCCACCATTGCTACCCATAACATAGTCACTCATTGTGATGCCAAGCTTATTAAACAAAATCTTCAACCAATGCATCATTGTATAGCCCTTCTCATCAAAGAAGAGATCCAATGTCTCTTATTTGTAAATTTAATTCAACCCATTGACTAACCCCAATGGGTCTCAAACATTATACCTATCACCAAAGCCACTCAAGGTCTACACATTTGTGTGGACTTTCATGACCTTAACCTTGCCTGCCCCAAGGATGACTTTCCTTTACCTAGCTTTAACCAGCTTGTTGATCTTACGACTAGACACAATATGTTATCTCTCAGGGATGGGCTTTTAGGTTATAATCAGATCTTGATTTCTCTTGAAGATCAACATAAAACTACCTTTATGACCCCTTGGGTAAATTTATACTATAGAGTCATGCCTTTCAGTTAAAGAATGCTGGTGCAACCTACCGACATGCCATGACTTATATTTTCCATGATATCATCCATAAAAATATATAAGATTATTTGGATGACCTTATTAAGAAATCCAAGCTCTAAACAGATCACTTGACTACTCTTATGATTATATTTGAACACCTAATCCATTTTCATGTTCACCTAAATCCTAAAAAAATCATTTTTGGGGTCCTTTCAGGAAATATTTTTGGCTTTATAGTCTCTCTTCATGGAATTGAAGTATACCCTACTAAATTTAGAGCAATTTTGGACATGCCTCCTCTAACCAAACTTAAACAACTCCACAGTCTTCAAGGAAAACTTAAATCCATTCACCATTTCATTTCCCTACTTTTAGATCGGTGCCAACATTTTTATCGCCTTTTGAAGAAGGATGTATCTTTCAAATAGAGTAGTGATTTTCAAAAGGCCTTTGATTAAATCAAATAGTACCTTTTGTCACCACTTGTTTTCACCCCTCTGAGGGATGACCATGCCTTTTACCTATATATCTCTGCCACTGACTATTCCTTAGGGGAAATGTTGGCTCATCAAGATGAACAACACAAAGAGTAAGTTGTATACTACATTAGCTATATGCTTGTATAATATGAAACTTGGTATACACACAGTGAGAAATTCTACTTATCACTAACCTTTGTGGCCACCAAAATCCACCACTACCTTCTTAAACATAAAACCTATGTCATCACTAATACCGACCCACTTAAATATATACACTTTAAACCATACCAAAATCAATGTATGGATAAGTGGCTCATGCTCCTAGATAAATTTGAACTTTAATTCCTCCAATAAAATTTGATAAAAGGTTATGATATTATTGGTCAATTGGCCAAAGATCCTTTAGAAAATAACCAACCACCCCTTTTTGCCTTTCTGGATGAGTCTATCATGACTCTTTTTAAAGAAGATGACATAACTTACCAAATGACCATGTTCTTTAATGGCTCAAAATGCCAAAAAGGAGCATGTGTTAGGGTTATTCTCATTCCTCTCAATGGTGAACCCCTTCCTCTGTCCTTCAAACTTGACTTTGAATTCACCAATAATATGGTTGAGTATGAATCCCTAGTGATAGGTATTTGAACTACTCAAAGCTTGGGAATTAACACAATCCATGTCTTTGGTGATTCCCAACTTGTGGTCAATGGATCCTATCAATGTAAGAGTGATGTCTTGCTAAAATATAAAATTTTAGTTGACAAAATATTAAAATCATTCAAACATTACTTGGTCCAATCCATTCCCTGATCTACCAATAAATTTATAGATATAATTCCCTACCTTGCTTCTCAGATCCCTTCTCAACCTTCCAATTCCAAAATATTTATCACCATTCACCATTTTACCACACCCTTTTATGGCCAATCCAAAATCCCTACCATTTTTAATGTAGATGAATCCCCATATGACATTTGGTATGGCCAAACTTTGAACTACCTCAACCTAGGCATTGTTCCTCCCCACCTCTCTAAGAATGCCCAAAGAGATTTTATTCAAGGTACCTCTTGTTACACCATACAAGGGGGAATCCTTTACAAACATGGTTTTGATGGTCTCCTTCTTCATTGCCTACGTAACCATGAAGCTTCCCATACCATCAAGGAAACACATGATGGGATTTGTGGGGGACACTTTAGTAATCTAGCAGTCACTAAACGTATCCTTTGCCTTGGTTACTATTGGCCCAACCTCAACCAATACTATTGTGATTATGTAAAAAAGTGTATTAAATATCAACATCATACTAATTTACGTCATGTGCCAACCAATAGCCTCCAAGTATCTAAGGACTTCTGGCCTTCATCTTAATGGGGGCTTGATCTCATTAAGAACATTAACCCCCATTCTTGATATCAGCATAGCTCCATCATCACAACCATCAAATTCTTCACCAAGTGGGTGGAATCTATTCCTCTAATCTCTACCAAAGTAGAAAAGATTATCAACTTTATCAACCACCATATCATCTACCGCTTCGGTGTCCCTCATAAGATCATCATCGATAATGGAAAATCCTTTAAGAATAAGAAAATCCAAGGTTTATGTGATGCATTTGGAATTGATTTAAGTTTTTCCTCACCTTACTGACCACAAGAAAGTAGACAAGCAGAAGCTTCTAATAAAACCCTCACCAAAATATTAGCCAAAGTTTTCAGTGCTTTAGGTTAGGATTGGCACTTACAAATTCCATTCACCTTATTGGCTTATCACACTAGCATTCAAACCTACACTAGTGCTACCCCTTTCTCTCTAGTCTTTAGAGTAGAGGTAGTCTTTCCTTTTGAAGTCCAAATCCCCTCTCTTTTCATATCTTTGAAGGAACTCATTTATGAGGAAGATTTTCATCAGCATCATTTAGCTCAACTTGAGCTACTTGACGAGTGTTGTTTAATAGCTCTCACCCACCTTTATATCTATCAAGATCATATCACATGTGCTTATAACAAGAACCTCAAATAATGGGAATTCAATATTAGAGATTGTGTCCTAAAACAATACCAACATGGAGAAGAGTAAATGAGGCAAGTTTTCTTCCAATTGGTTTAGACCCTATACAATCACCTATAAGTATGGATTAGGATCTTATCATTTGTACTCTCTCAAAGGCAAACTAGAACTTGAGCCTCTCAATGCTTCACATCTGTGTCTATTTTTTTGTTCAAGAAGGATCAATCTCACCTATTTGTATAACTTAAGCTCATCCCTTGATTATGATATTTTCACCTTCCCCCACCTTCCTCCTCCCCATTTGAGGATAATTAATTACAACATAAAACCATGTGATTAACCATCATAGTCATGGTCTAATCCTAAATATGGGTACCATGGTTCTACCCATAGCATGGTTCTCATGGAGACTTTTCATCTCTAACATGATGAAATCCCATGGTCATTATCTCTCAAAACGACACCCTTTCACATATCATTAACATTCTTGTGTAAATTTTTGCCCTCATAAAGGTAAACCTCTAAACCTAGTTAGACTTATCCCTGTCTAAATAGATTTCATCTTGAAAAAATTAAGTGGGTTAATATCTTAAGCATTGCATATTTCTCCCTCGAAGGATAGTTGCCCAAAAAAAAAAAAAAAAAATTGCCACATGTAAGGTAGACCACCCCCTTGAAGGATAGCTATCAAAAACATTAAAACAAAGACAATAAGCTTAGACCAATCCCTCAAAATATGGTTGAGTTAACTTTATCAAAAGTAGAGTAATTTCATAGAAGCTTCCCATAGAGATCAACTTCCCATATACAAAAATAAAATAGAAGACCCACTATCACAAAAAAAAATCTACAACCGCAATCAACTTTCACATGTAGACTTCCTGCATTGATCAGTCTACATCTAGCATATAACATAGAATTGTTTATTACCATTATTAGGCCACTTATATAAGGAGAAAAATAATTCACATGAGGTTATCATACATTCACTCATTACCCTTTACACCACCTATCACCCATCTTCCCTTTCGACTATCTGTAAATCAAGGGATTTAGAGCTTACTTGACACCCTGTGATCAAGAAACATTTTTTATCAACTAAGGACCACTCATGTGCATCATATAAAGGGATTATATTCATTAATTTGATCCCAATTTAGGTCCATTTTCAATCCTTATCAAAAATGAAGCATCATGCCCTATTCTCATCTTAATGTACTTGGTTGATGTTTTCATCACAAATTTTACCATCTAACATTGCAAAAACAATATTCATTCCTTTTACATTGAGTGAGATTACAACAACCATAACCATAACCATATAATTCAACCAATAACGTCCAACACATTTTATACATGTTTATATCAAACTATGTAATATTTTATTTAGGGTGCGAGGAGTCACATGACACATACATAGTCATCAGATTACACACACATTGCCTAACACATAGGCATACATTATTTTCCTACCTAAGCATTAGAAAAATTATTTGGTGTCTTTGGATTTATGTTCAACCATACTTATACTTAATTACTCCTTGAACTAACAACCCTATCATTCCCTATCTCAACAAATGCTAAAGGGTATACTCTATTCTCCTCTCCCACATTCATCCCCACAAGATGAGAATCATACCCTGCTCTGGGTATTTCATAGAGATACATTCACATTCTTTCCCCTTTTTCCCTCCTATTCCCACTAAACCAAAATCACATGCTCTGAGCATCAAAACCCAACCATTAGTAGTGTTTGCTTGAACATGGTGTTTTTAATTTTGTGTCAGATGAATGTTCATCCATAGCAAGGGAACCACCGTCTTCTCCCAGCCATGCAACTTTTGGTTGGTTAGGCCCAAACTAGCAAAATCAATAAGTCATTAGTTCCACAGAGCTAGGATAGAGGATACAGACATGACCACCATTTGTCTATCCTACTCATGTAGCTCTTGGGTCAATCAAAGTCCATCCTCTATTGCTCACCACACTACTAACTTCCTTACTTGTAGAATCTACTTGACCATCAAATAAATTCTTTATAGGTCATCACTTCTCTACTACCCTTAAAACTCAGCTTGTAGTGGTGATGAACTTTAGCCATAGCAACTTTGTAGATCCAGATAGATCCACACCTCCTAAAAATTATCTCATAGTGGTAAAAACTATCTCCAAACTCCTACCCTCACACAAATTTAGAAGGTATAACCTCCTAACAAAGGCACCTCTTATTTGGATTAGTTCCATTAAAGATCACTTTTGGTACTTCACATTGTGTTCCCTTATAATTTATACTACCTTTCCCATCTGTATCTCTCATCCTACTAAATGTGGGATCATTATGGTAACTATTTACCAACCTACCCCATTCACTTTCATTGAAACCTTTACCAAAAACCAAAACTATTGTTTTACCAAACCTTCTCCCTCAACCCAAACTAGCCCATGTGGTCCATCACATTAGGGCAGCCAATTTGAACACCACTCATCCAAACCTTATATAAATACATTGGCCTGATGTCCATGGACTATGTAGGTGCTTCTCTAGGGGTAGCTTGGCCACTAACAACTAATTCCCATCCTCTTTTTTCTCTCACTCATTTTCACTGCTAACATCACCCTCTTACTTAAGGCATTCTACATCAAGGAAGATTTGAATTCTTTATTTATCATCCTTATTTTTTAACACCATCTAATACTTCCTCTTAAGTCTTTCCCCCATTGTTGGGAGAACTACATTGGCTTGAGGCCTTTTTGGACTATGTAGGCAGTGCTTAGTTACTGAGGTCAACTTGACCACTTCCTTTACTTTATTTGCCCTTCTCACCTAAAATATCTTCCTCCACTTCTCTACCTATCTCCTAAACATATCCATACCTCCAAATTTTCAATATCTTTTAATCACTTCTCCATCTTTTCAATCTCTTTTAACACAAGGGTTGACAACATTTCCCATTGGCCCCCCTTACCTCCCATAAAGTTGCCTCCTACTCTACTTCATTGGTGTCCCTGTCATCTTTCCTTGTGCATGATTCATGGCCCACTTCCCCACTCACCTTCTGCATTTTTTTCCTCTCTTTCACCTTATTACCAACCTTTCCCTTTATCCCCTTCAACTTCTTTCTCCATCCTCATCATCTCCCCTCGCCCTTGGCTATTTTTTATACCCCCTTTATCACTCTCTTTTCCTCATCCATTCCACACCATACTATGCATCTTGAAAGATTTTTGTTTCTTCTATTGCTACACTTTTTATTTACATGTATCACCACTCTCTACCACTCCACCACTCTTCCCACCATACCCATTTTCTATTCTTCTTGTTTTCTTTTTTTTCTATCCTTTCATCTTTTTTATCTTCCCCTTTTTTCCTCCACAACTAGTTTCTCCCTTGGTATTTATCCTTTGAGAATCCTTCCATAATTTCCCTTTTCACATTCCCATTTTCCTCTTTTCATCTCAATACTCACTTATCTTTTACATCTATGTGAGTATCCATGCTTTGTATCCCTACTTCAATTCTTCCTTTTTGTTCTTATCATCCCTGATCTTCACCCCTTAGTTTCATCTCAATCCATTTAATTGTGTCCCCCTATTTATTCACCACCTCACCATTTTTTAGCTTATCAAACCCTTATAATCACCCCTTTATCTTATCAATCTCTTCTAACAAGCTGATTAACACCTGCCTTCTCTCTTCACCTTCTTGTCCACCCATCCTTTTCTTCCCCTCATTCCTCATTCCTCACCCCTTTCCCATTTTCCATCCAATTTTCATCTCCAAAACCACCATCTAATTTGATTTTTTATTCCTTTCCTTGCATATCATCACCCATGCTTACTTGGTCAAGATACTACCTGCTTCTTCCCTCTCCTATCATCCTCTTTGTGTCCTCATTTCACTCCTTTTTTCCTTATGTTTCTTTTTCTTCCATTTATTTCCTTGTTTTTTATTTTCATCACCAAATTATTTTGTCTTTTATCTTTTTTAAACTTATTTTCAAACCTTTTATGGCCCCCATATCCCTTATTCTCCCCTTACCCTTCATGATTGTTACACTTCTCTCCACATCCTTTTCAATTCTCCAATTTGTCATTCTTTAGTGCACCTCTTAGCCCCAATATTCTACCTTTTATTTTTCTTCTCTTTTCTCTATTTCATTTCATTTTTTTCATCTCCCTTGATGCCATTCCTTATTCTTCTTAACCTATATGACCATGCCTAGCTTATTGCATCCTTTTCCACCTTCATCTTTATCTATAACCTCATTGTTTTCTCTTCATCCATCTCCTAGTCCAGCTTTACCTCATCCCTTGTTGAATCTTCCTTATGTTATCCAATTTCACCTTCACCTCTTTAGAGTGTGGTCACCAATTGTACTAATTATGTGTACATCTCCTTATATCCTCTATGTCCTTACTTTAATGCATAAAATATGGTCAATTTCCTTACTTTAAGAGCATCCATTTCTTCCTTTAATGCCTCTATATGTTGCACCCAAAATCTTTTTTTTTCCCTCTCCAACTACTCCCTTCACCCTCCCTATCACCTTTTTCCTTTTCAACCCTCTACCCATTTTGAGCATATTATGGCCTCCAAGTTATTCCACTCAATTTTGGTTTACTATGAGATATATACCAATCCTATGGCTCTATAACATAATTGGCTAGGACCATGAGCTCATACAAAAAACTAAAAACTTGAGCATCATTCAAATATCAGGATGAAAATTCCTTCCCGACCTCTTCTAGTCTTACCTATTTTAAACCCCTTTTACTCTGACATTTGAATATGTTATAATCAAACCTAAAATCACCTTCAAATGGAAGATTTGGGATACCCACACGGGGATGATAGCTACACCCTCTCACATTCCCTAACCTTTCAACCAATAATTTCCCTTGATTCTCCCTTTCAAACTACATCTTATGCCTTGAAATATCCCTGTTCTTTAACTGAAATCCATAACCTACTCCCTTAATTAATTAATGTTATTATTATTCACCTCACTCCATATTCTTAAACCCCTCAGTGTATTTCTTTGAATTCCCTCAAAAACTCAATGCTTACTTATTTTGGGGCCCCACTGACTCAAGGGTCAAGGATTCAAATCTTCACCACTTCTCATTTACCCACTTTGCTACTTGTATTCCTTGAACTGTTGAATAATAACCTTACATATCCTGTTAACCTATTAACGACATTATTGTGGAATGTGCACAATGTCAGCTTATTTATATGGTGATGAAATAACCCATCGAATCATCACGAAAATTCAAGTAGTTCTATTTTTTCCAAATCTTGGTACCACATATTTCTATCTTTCCTTTTTTTACGATGGTGGTAGAAACCTCATGCTTCAGCTTGATTATCCATGGCTGCAAACTCTTTTTACATAGTTGACATAATCATCTAATTGTCTCCTAGGTAATCTCATCCACCATTTCTACCACACCCATTAGAAACTATTTGATAACCATTTGTTTTCACCCTTTGGCACTACCTTTTCTCCAACATCCTTCCCTTGAACCTACATACATGATATCAAGTTAGGGAAACCAAGTTAACCAAAACCATTTGCCTCAAAATAACTACATTTGGAATAAAATTATTTTTGGATTCATGTCCATAGAACTATGTAGGTGGCATCCACTTGCCATGTGCAGCTGAAGTCAACTCAACCATCCCCTTCTAACCCATACCCAATCCACCTTGACATCGGTTGTTTTTGACCCGTAACATTGGTGTTTTTTACAATAACTTTTGACTGCAATGACCAACCTTGCCATGTTGAACTTTTAAATACTTACACCACCCCATGCAAAACCAAACCATTTATGTTTTCTCGAGATCACTTTCTACCCTGGATACTTGAGTCAACATTGACCTTTTCTAAGAACCTTGATTAGACTAACCTGATTAGCTATGACCAACATTGGGGACCAGTTACCTTATCATTTATCTTAGAACTCAACCTTCTTGTTAAAAAAAAATTCACCTTTAGTCTCTACATAATCTTGACTATTACACTTAGTCATATTTTATGAACCCATAAGCATTTCACGTACCCAGCTACCTTGTGGCACCACCTAATGCCTCCCCATTAACTGCTTATCAAACCTACATCTGATTTGAATTTTCCTCATCAACATTCAATTTTAGGGGGAACACCTCCTCCCATACTTTCGGCATCTTTACCTTTAACCAAGAGATTTGTTTTTATTTTGTAGTTTTTTAATTCAAAGCTACATAACAAAAAGGGGCAAAATGTAGACACCAAAAAATTACACATTTATAATTTTTGATGATTAAATGCCTCAAAATACCCTAAAACTTCTTAAACCTTCCCAAAACCCCCATTAACCTAACTAAATCACTATTCTCCTATCCAAAAATATCATTCAAAATCACCATTTGAAATAACTATTCAAAATTACTATTCACCATCATTATTCACTATGGGACCTACTATCACAATTCATGATGGCATGGCATGTGACATGTCAAGTGACATGGGAGGTGATCTGGTAAGTGATGTGGCTTAGAAGTGATGTGTCTTGATGTGGTACATCATAACCCACCTGGGACCCTTCCCAAAGTACTTGATGACCTCATTCAAGCATCACAAGGGCCCCCCTTGAAATGTGGTGAATTTCTCCTTAAATGTATTTTTTTCTTCCCACATGAAATTAGACTTTAAAATAGATACCTACCCCTTTAATACTTTTGAAAAGACAAAGGGCACCCATTTTTGACTTTTTAACCCAAATGCAGGCTCAACAACCCAAATGGGAGACTTTCTAACCCACATGGGAATCCCCACCAACCTCACCTTAGACTTTTAATCCCTCACATAGAAAATGGTGCCACATTTTGTGTGCCACCTTTTTAAGTTTTTTAATGAAGACAAATAAGGGTGGTAAAAATCCTTTGGTCTCATTCAAACCCATGTGCATGATTTCCAATCAAACTTGGGTTCATGTGTAAAAAAGGAGATTTTTAAACCCACATGGGAATCCCCACCAACCTCACCTTGATTAAATCATGTACCACTTAGAAAATTTTAAATTGATTCACTATTCCATTCTTTTGGAATGCTTCCCAACATCAAATGCTATAAATACACACCCCCCCCCCCGCACCCCCGCCCACTTTTCCTTCACCAAAGGTTAAGTTCGATGTTAGTCTTTGGTTTTTTACATCTTGTTGCAGGTTTTTGGAGGAGGTCATCATCTTAGAGGTCATCATCATCTTGGAGAAGAAAATATAAAAGAAACGAAGATCTACCAAAATTACTTCAAGATTCATCAACATTCAACCATCATCAACATCTTCAAGCCACTTCAACAATGTTGAGTGTTTTCTTATTTACAAGTCATCCTCCTAAGCCAAAGAGGAACTCTCCACAATCACTTGGATCCAACACATGCACATTCAACAGGTTTTTATACACACACTATTCCTAGTTTCTTTTATTTCAAAAAATTAATAAAATAAAAAAAATAGATAGAAATAATTAAAATAATAAATTAAATTTATTGCAAGTTTTTACTATTATTATCAAGGCAATTATGAAGTCGGTTAATCAAAAATAATTGTAAGGAAAATTTTAGCCTATAAATTATTTTTAGAATGCTTAGTAAAATTGCCAATGTCTTACAAATTTAAATATTCCAAAACTTGAAACACTTTATTCTTATTTTAAAGCATAGGTTACTATGGCTAAAAAAAAATATTTGTCTCGTTATAAATTAAATCAATGGTGTTTCCAGACCCGATTTATCCAACTTGGAGTTGGTGGGTTATGTAGCTCTTCTAAACTTCATTGGTTGAGAAATATTTTTTAAATGTGTCCTTTCCAATTATTGGTGAATTTGGCGGCTAAAATGTATTATATTAGATTTAAACATTTTTTATGACCATAGTTCAAATTTTGATCCTTAAACCCTCTTAGCTATCCAAGGCCTTAGCCACCTACACCTTGTTAGGTTATAATGGGTTCATTTAGTAATTGAATTGGAGTATACTTTTGGAGTTAGGCTCACATTTTTATGCTTGAACTAAGAATACAATGTATGTATTCATTTGTCGGGACTCATTGTAACTCTTGGTAGTGCTAGATGTGTGTGTGCCAATTAGTGACTACATTATTACCCCACAAAGGGTAACTAAACCTATTTATTCTTCTGAATAATTGACCAAGACCAAATGCCTTCACTTTGAACTAACACTCATTTAGGTATGGGTGAACGATAGTTATCCCTGAATATACATATGATGGGATCATCACAAATATGTAGTAGCTTAGGGAGTGGGCATGGGCTTAGAAGACTAACCCTTAGGATGCCTTTCTAGTGTGGGTAATTACAACTAACCTTAGGGTGTTCTTGGAACACATGATTAAACATATAAACTTAGAGAACTTACTTTAGCATAAATATTTTAGTGTTATTATTCATGCATGCGTTTCTTTTTAATCCTATCTACATGGTTTAATTAGTTGTTTAGCTATAACATGATAGTGACCCTCATTGATCATTGGTTTTTGAGCTTGTTTTATCTCATCTTAACTTTGGACACCATTAAAGACTCACTCAGGAGACACAGATTATATGAGTAACATAAGTTAGAGATTCATGAGACATTGGCCTTATTGGAAAAAGAAATTATAGGTTCCTTATCACACTTGACTTACATTTGTGTCATCCTATGGGATTGATTGGGTAAGCACACACACCTTGTGATATTTGTAGTTTATGATTGATTACCTTTGAATGTTTTTTTCTTTGAATAGGTGACAAGATATTAGTACATTTCTTGTGTCGTGTATTATATCCCTTGTTGTCTTAGATATCTAATCATTTATTAGAGATAGCATATCCAATCATTTTTTTAGATTTTATTGAGGGTATCCAAAAATTTGGAGGTAAATTAGTGATTCTTGTAGTTGATCACCTTTCCAAATATGCTCATTTCTATACTTTGGTCCATCCCTACACTACTTCCATTATTGCTCAATATTTCTTGATCAAATATTTAGACTCCATGGTGTTCCTTCCTTTATTGTCTTAGATCGAGATCCTACCTTCACAAGCTATTTTCGGTAGGAACTCTTCAAGTGTCTAGGTACACATTGAAAAATGAGCTTCAGATATCATCCACCAAATGATGGCCAAATTGAGATTGTTAATAAGTGCTTGGAAAACCTATCTTCATTGTTTTGTCACTGAGCAACAACATTAGTTGATAAAATGGCTACCTCTTGCAAAATGGTGATACAACACCTAACACACAACTACCAAACTCACCCCATATGAGGTTGTTTATGGTAAAAATCCACCTTCTCTTATTTCATATTTACCAAGAAGCTCTACCATCTAAGTTATTGATTCTACCCTCACTACCTGTGATAATATCCTTCACCTCCTCAAGGATAATCTTCACATGGCACAAAATCACAAAAAGCAATAGGTAGACCAACACCACTCTGAGTGATCCTTTCAAATTGGAGATATGGTA
Organism: Torreya grandis; assembly: GCA_037957365.1. Classification (NCBI taxonomy): domain Eukaryota; kingdom Viridiplantae; phylum Streptophyta; class Pinopsida; order Cupressales; family Taxaceae; genus Torreya; species Torreya grandis. Next base: position 2,612,971 of record JARHVA010001184.1, on the reverse strand, counting down.
TTTCTTCATCTACAACCTTACAATCAATCCTCCTTGAAGCTCAAAATCCATTAGAAATTATCTCCAAAATTTTATGGACCTTATAAAATTCTCTATCAAACTGGACCTATCACCTACAAGTTGGAACTACTACCTTCATCACTTGGGCACCCTATTTTTATGTCTCTTGCTTAAATAAAGCACTTGGATGCAATTTCAGCACTTAGATAATGCTTCTTGAACTTGATGTAGAAGGTTCTTTCATTTTTCAACCTGTGTATATCATCAACAAGTACTCTTGCTCCCTCCATAAATGGGTCATCACCAAAGTTGTCATCTAGTGGAAAGGGATACCCCAAGAAGATTTAACTTGGAAGCCTCTTCTTTCCATTTAATATTGGTTTCCTCACTTCAAGCTTTGAGGTCAATGCTTTTAATGGGGAGGGCATGTTAGGACCCTTTTTCCTAACCATCTATTTTAGTTTATTTTTTTAATAAAAGTATATGGATGCATATGCTTTTTGAGTCATCCCTCAAGCTCATTAGAATAGTAAAATGTAATAGTGTAATAGTAGATTAATCCCACCTTCATGGGTAGTGGTAGTTATTTAGTGATAGATTACTTTAAATAGGAGCTTAGTCTAGTATGAAGGCATCCATGAATTGTATTGAATTGAGATTACTCAAAGGAGGTCCCCCCCTTAAAGAGGATAGTGATTCTATAATTCTAATATTATAATTTATTTATGTTTGTTTCATTCAATATATTTCTGATTTTTTTGTAGTTTATTTCATGTATTTACGATTATATGCTAATTTATTCAGGAAGGATGAATTACCATTATATATCTATTAATTCCTCTAAAAGTGTTATTTTTGCCTCTTCATCAGCATACTTATTATGTATTATAATCTCTTCCTTCTTTTGAGACCATTCTAATGTCTCATGCTTGCCCATATCCTTTTTGTTAGCCTCTATTCTATTATAATCCACTATTGCTACTCCTTTTTGGATTGTTTAATTAGTCAACTCATAACCTTGCCTCTCCTCTTTATGGAAAGGAAAATTAGTCACATCTTCCTTGACCTATTCATCTCTTTCCTCAAGCACTTCATGTGCTTCTTCACTAATCCAGTGAACTCCTTAAACAAACCTATTGTGTCTTTATACAAAACATCATCTTCATCTTCATAATATTCATCAAAAATTGCATTCAATTCATTACCTTTTATTTTCTTCTCACATCTCCACTCTTATTTATCAAATAATTCACCATCTTCAGGGTATAAAATCACCTCATCTTCAGTTGTAGCTTCTTTCTTCCATTCATTAGCTTCTTCTTCTTGATGGATTATTTTCCAATCAATTTCTCCATCCCAATCATGCCCTTTAATTTTCATTTCTTGGCCTTCATTTAAACATGACAAATCAATGTTATAAAAAAAAAATTGAAGCCCAATTGCCTCTCTCTGTTCTATCAAATTCAAATGTTTATTCATCTCCTTACATTGGTTTTACAGATATTTAATTTCTTGTTGATTCTCTCGTTCATGCATTCTTTCTCTAGAGATACACTTTACTCTTTTCTTGATCTTTTTTCAAAACTTCAAACTATACACATTCCAAATTTGAATTAACTCTATTTCCATCCTTACCAATGCATCTTTCATTTATTTTATTTCTTTCTCCATAATTATTTCATTGTGGTACTCAAATCTAACCTAGATTCTCATTTTCCTTTCTACCTCTCCTTTCATTTTCATCTTTAATACCTCACTTGGGTACATAACTCTATTTTTTTTAGCCTTAATTGTATCACTTTATTTTGGTTCACACCTGGAACCCCTCTCACTTTCTATTTCAAACCTCACTAGGGCCTTTCCACATCTTGTCCTTCACACTAGGATTGTTTTCTCTTTCCTAATCTCTATTTATGAGCTTATCTCTTTTGAGATTGTTAATAACTCTCTTATTTAAGGGATTCCACCTTAATACTCTCTTATCTCCTTTTTATCTCACTTTTCATATATCAAAATAAATGCATCCAAACCAAATAATCAGCCACAAAGTAATTCATACATTTCTTTATCTACCTTCTTAACCCTATCTTTCATAAAGACTCTTTGCAAACTGCCTCCTTAATTGCTTACCTAAAAATTCTTCATCAACATGCAATATGAACAATGTATTATACATATATATACCTATATCATAGCATTTAGAAGGATTTGAAACCAAATCATGTAGAGTATGTAATCCAACTCTACTCCTTTTATGGTCCTTCACCTGCATTTACCAACTCTTGTTATCAATCTTCTCCTTCTATGCAAACTTCATAACATTATATTATATCCTCTAACTCTAAGCCACTCTAAAATATATTATTATATGTATTTTGGGTTTTCACACAATGTTTTCTCATACATGAAATTCATACTCTTCATTTCCTATATTCTTTTTCAAATAAATTCACAGGTTAGTCCCCTCTAGGCTTAAGACTTTCTATAGTTCAAGCCATTTAATTATTGATCTATGATTCCAAATAAGTTTCAAAACACAAATATAATCTGAATTACACTCTTATTAGGCTCTTTATTCATCTTAGACAACCCTTGATTGCATTATCCATCTTTCTCACAACTTCTACTAGTTGGATAGGGTCCCTTGTAACCTTATTTTTAGGGTTTTCTCTATTGTAGGGCTATGTAAAAGAGGATATTGGTAAACCAAATATGTTTTATATCAGACTTTATAGTCTATCATCCATTCTCAAATTTTAAATCTCATTCCCCTTCCCTATACCACTCTTTTAGCTAATTCTTGTTCACTCTTTAGGCCTTACTAGGTCTTTATTGACCTTTTTCTCCTACAGTCAGTTGCAGAGGTAAAAACACATACCCTACTAGTGAAAAATATTCAAAACATCCTATTGGACATTAAATATTAGCTAATAACCAAAATTGAGCAATTTATATTGGAAGAATCTGGACTTATATTCATTTTTATCCCAAACCCTAGGAATATGGCTGAACTAATTTGTCACAGGCTGAGAGCTGTCTATAATGGATTTCATGAACTAGAATTGATTTACTTTAGATATGAAGGTTAAATTATTATTTTCACAAAAAATTCATCTATTCCAAACTTTACCAATTGACACTTATTTATTTATTCACTATGTCAAGCAAGCTTTTCATCAATCTGTGCATGCAAACACAATCTGTAAGGTTTCTGAGTCTTGTTATGAAGTTCTCAAGTATCCTAAGGGGATTTAAACATAGGTGCAAGTTATTAAAGATTGAATATGACATAACACACTTAAATAAAATAATGGATATCCCTTATACATCTATATTCCATAATTTTACAAGAATTCTTGAAAATTGACTATAATAGTCCTTCTTAGCTTTGTTTCACCTAAGCACTCACATTCACATATTTTGGACATTTTTTATTGAAAAAAGGATATATTCATGCCTTTTGATTACTTTTATACAACTCCACTAATATTTATTAGACCTTGTAATACCTTAGATCAATCAAATTATGACATTGGTTTATCATATTTTAGTTTTTATACATAGACCAAAATAGTGAACACTTGCTAACAACTCAAGGAACTCTTAACAAGATAATGATTTGATTAAAATTTTAAATTACACAACCCCCAATTTAATTCCTGACATAGTATATCCTTTATTCTTATACACAATGTGCAAACATTGAATGGACTGATAATAGACATAGAATTACATATACCTTCAACTTCAATGAACCACATCAAATTGCATAGCTTACATTAAGATCATATAAAGAAATATATAAACATAAGCACACACATTAATCATAATAAATAATCCTCAAAATGGAATTCTTTATTTATATCCTTCCATACATACAATCTAAACTTACATATAATCCTTCATCCTTGCTATGGTAGACTCCTCACCATGTCCTTTTCACCATGTCTACCATGTTTTATCCTTATACCTCTACCTTAAACCAAAAACACTCTACCTTATTTATATATATCAACTAGACTCTAAGATAATACAAACAACTATTTCTTGATTTAAACTAACTCCTTTTTCTCACCCATGTAGGGTGGTGGGCTCTTACTTAGGACTCTAATTGCCACCTCATACCCTCTCTTAACATATGTATTCATAACCATCTTATGACCTTTATTGAGACCTTAAAGGTATATTAAAACATTAGTTCATCAATTACATATCATCAACACTCACTTAGACCAACTAATGCATCTTGAACTATGAACATGAGAAAAAGGGGGGTAATACTATTCAAATGGAAGGGAGAATTGATCTCATGGAGTTTATTAATAAAGAAGGACTAATGGATATGGAGCTTCAATGAATTCAGTTTATATGGAGCAATAAGAGAATGGGTAATGATTGTATACAGGCCAAGCTTGATAGGGCTCTCATCTCTCTAGACTGGACAAAAGATTACATATGTAAGTTGGAAGCGTGCCATAGAATAGGCTCCAATCATTATCCTCTTCTCTTCACAGTGGTCAAAATGAACCAGAAAAAGAATCATCCTTTCAGATTTGAAAAGATGTGGATGCATCACCCATAGTTTGAAAGTAAAATGGAAGAGTGGTGGAATATACCTATTGAGGGGACAACCCTCTTTAGAGTTGCATCCAAGCTCAAAAACGTTAAAAAGGAAGTTAAGAAATGGAATAAGGATTGTTTTGGAAATATCTTTGAGAAAAAGAACACTATCAAGGAGGAAATTATCAGAATTCAGGAAAAAATTCAGCAAAACGGATACACCTCAGATCTCCTTTCAGAAGAAAGGGAACAATTGGTTCAATATCAAGATCTTATAACTAAGGAAGAAATATATTGGAGACAAAGATCTAGGGTGTTATGGTTAAAAGAAGGAGATAAAAATACAAAGTTGTTCCATCTCTCCACTCTGAAACATAGAGCTAAAACTCATATACAATATTTGAAAAAAGGAGATCAGAAGATGTCAGAGGAAAAGGAAATAAAGGAGGAAATGCTTTCCTTTTTCTCCTCCCTGATGAAGGCTGATATAAATATCAATTTGGATAGTCAGGCTGATATCCTACATGTGGTTCCTCCTTTGGTCTCGAAGGAGCAAAATAAAATGTTATGCTCAATACCTAAGGAGGAGGAAATCTTCAAAGCAGTTAGTTCTTTAGGAGGAGATAAAGCACCTGGACCAGATGGATTTCCCATGTTCTTTTTTCAAAAGCTATGGAAATTAGTTGGCAAAGATGTAAGTAATGCAGTGAAGGAATTCTTTGGAGCCAAACAGATGCTTAAGGAAGTTAATGCCACTTTTCTGTGTCTGATTCCAAAAAATATCAGAGCTGACTCTCTTGATCAGTTTAGACCAATTAGTCTGTGTAATTCCTTCTATAAGATTATATCCAAAGTTTTTACATCCAGACTAATTCAAGTGATCCCTTTGATTATTGCTGATCAATAAAATGGATTCATCCTAGGAAGACAAATCCTCAATTCTATAATTACTGCTCATGAGAATATTCATTCGTTGTTCAGCTCTAACAGTGAGGGGTTCATAATGAAAGTTGATATTGATAAAGCATATGATAGGGTGGACTGGTTATTCCTTTCAAATAGTCTTATTGCCTTTGGCTTTGAACAAAGAGTGGTTGATATTATTAAGCAATTGATATCTACTACTTCTATTGCAGTGCTGGTAAATGGGAGTTCGTCCCGCTTCTTTAAACCGTCAAGGGGATTGAGACAAGGGGATCCTATATCCCCTATTCTATTTATTATTATGGCTGATAGTATGGGATGATATATAGGGGACTTAGTCCATAAAGGTCTATTTAAGGGTCTGAAACCCTCTTCTCATCCTTTAATATGCTCCCATGGCCAATTTGTTGATGATACTATTTTCATGGGGCAATCTGAAGTCACAGAAGCAAGAACCTTGAAGAAAGCTATAAATTTATATTTAGTTGCCTCAAGACAATTGATTAACTGGAACAAAAGTGCAGTGTTCTTCACTAACACCCCAAGTCATAGACAGAACAAAATAGCTAAAATCCTTGAATGCTCCATAGGATCTTTCCCCTCCTCTTACCTAGGTCTCCCTCTTGGGATGAAAGTCCCTGAAGCTTTTTGGGAAGGACTTATTAGCAAATTTAGCAAGAAACTTGTAGGATAGAAAGGTAATTTTCTAAGTCAGGCAGGAAAGCTTACCCTCCTCAAAGCAAGTCTTCAAAGCATACCCACTTATGCTTTGAGTCTTTTTAGAATTCCCACCAAATTTGCAGAAGCTATTGAAAAAATTCAGAGAAACTTTCTTTAAACAAGTACTGAGGAGAAAAGGAGAATGCCTTTAATTGCATGGGATAACATTTGTAAACCTGTCAGGGAAGGAGGACTAGGAATAAGGAAAATTAGAAGTATGAACACAGCTCTCTTAGCCAAGCAGGGATGGAGGGTTTATCAGGAAAACAAAGAATGGAGCAATATATGGAAGCATAAGTATTTATTCAAGGCAAAGTCACTCTCTGATTTCTTTTCTTACCCTGTCATCTCCAATCCATCTACCATATGGAGGGCAGCTCAGGGTACTAAACAAGTTTTAGAAGAAGGAAGCTCTTGGAAAGTTGGCAACGGAAAAAAGGTGAAATTTTGGGAGGATGTTTGGTTAAAAGGAAAACCTTTGATAGATGAAATCCAAGATAAAGAAGCAATAGACCGATGTAAGCAAAGAGTGGGAATAATGGTTAACCAATACTGGCAGAACAACTCTTGGGTGAACCTTACTGATCTTGATCAAGATTTCAAGAATATACAATTATCCCTAAATGCTATATCTCTCTACCCGAATATTGAAGATAAGATTGTTTGGCATAATGAGCCTAGTGGACAATTTAAAGTTTCTTCCATTTTTAATTCAAAGGGAAATGGCAACAAACCTTTGTGACCAAAGGCCTGGATAAAGGGGCTCATCCCTAAAATCAAAATCTTCTTCTGGACCCTCCAAAATAAAATCTTGACTCTGGACAATTTACAGAAAAGAGGAATATATATTATGAATAGGTGTATTCTTTGTAAGAAGGGCTTTGAAGATAGAGATCACTTGTTTGTTAACTGTTCTTTTACGCAGCAAGTTTGGAAAGAAATCCTCAATCTGTGGGGTATTGTTTGGATTCACCACAAAAATGTGGAAATATCTCTTAAAAGTTGGTATTGTCCCTCAAAGAATCGTGAAGTTATATTTTTATGGAAACTAACTCTTCCCCATATTTGGTGGGGAATATGGAAGGAAAGAAATAACTGAATTTTTAGAAGTAAAGAACTTACCGGATGGGTGGTGGGGCAGAACATCATTAGAGCTATTTAGGAGAATTTTTCATTGCAAAGGAATCTAAACCCAACCTTTCAAGTGGATAATCCCTTAAGAACGGAAAATTCTAATGGTAAACCTGAAAATCCTAGACTAGGTGTTACTTGGAATGTCCCCCCTCAAGGGTGGATTAAAGGAAAATTTGACGGAGCTACTAAAGGGAATCTGGGGAATGCAGGATGTGGAGGAGTCTTGAGAAACCATATGGGAAATGTAATTGTTGCTGTTGCAATCCCCATTAGAAAGTCGAATTGTCATATTGCTGAAGCCTCTGCTGCCCTTCAAACCATCAAACTAGCTGTGGATTTAGGATATTCTAAATTATGGCTGGAAGGGGACTCCTTGAATATCATAAATATTCTAAACAATAAAAATTCTGTGTCATGGACTATAGAGGCTATGGTGATGGAGATGAAGACTTTAATCAAAAAAATTGAAAAAGTAACAATTACCCACACCTATCGTGAAGCTAACAGAGTGGCAGATTGGATAGCAAATTATGCAGTCCAAACAGAACACAAAGTGAGGTGGCAGGAAACATTAAAAAAGAATGTGGATCTTAAAGCGCTCATTCATCATGACGCTATTCATGCAAAGGAGGGAAAGATTAGCTTGTAATAGAAATCTAATGAGTTGGAGGAGTGGCTTCGCGGAGAAAGGTTTACAATCATTAATAAGGAATGCCCTTGAGAATGATAAGCGGATCTTGAACGTACCTAAAAAAAGGTGAGCTTTGAACCAAATTGATAGCAGGTGGGATCATTGTATAGTTTACAGTGATTGGGTATCAAAGAAAATCTACATGGCTCACGTAAGGAAAGGAGAACCAAGGAAGCAGGAACCCAAAAACTGTGAAGAGTGGAGAGCGAAACAAGATGTCTGGAAAATCCTGCAGAAAGGGAAGGTTGTGAACTACATGGAAAGGCTCCATGGTTCAAAACCTCATATTACAATGGCTTTTTTCAAAAATTGGGTTGATGATAGGGTCACTCTGCACGGCATCACAATGAATCTAACAGAGGAATTTATAGCAGAGGTTACGGGGCTGCCTATGGAAGGAATAAAATTCTCCAAGCAGACTAGCATTTCAAATGAGGCCTTTTGTAAATTCCCTAAGATAGACGTTAAAGAGCAGAAGCTGGAAAAAAATGGGGATTTCTTTGAAATGGAACAGATTAAGGGCATTTGGAGGGATGTCCTATGCTGTATTTGGGAGTACTTCATACTCGATGGAAGAAGCAAGAGAGTCCACAAATTCCACTTTGTATTCCTAAATCATTTCAGACACAAAGTAAGAATTTCCTTTCCCTTTTATCTGCATTTCTCTTTGGTTCAAAGTTTAATCGCTCATAGGAAGAAGGAAACGCATCCTATTCTACATGAAGGATTAATTCTGATAATTGAAAGCTACTGTAAGAACAAGGCCATGGTTATGAACCCTTATTTGGGGAAAAATAAGGATTCACGGAGTAACAAGAGTGAAATTGTTAAAGGGAAAGATAAAATCAACCCCCCTAGTGTCAAGATTCACAATGTTGATGAGGATACAGAGTGGGAGAGAACTGATAAGTTTGGGGAGGAAAGCTTGGAGGAAGAGGGAGGAACCAAAAGCAAGAATTCAAGTTCCAATGAGGAAGAAGAAGTTCAAGAGAAGAATGAGAAAAAAGGAGTCAACATAGAGAAGTCTAAAAATAGTGAATATGACTCTGAGGAAAACCAACAAGTGTTTGAGGATGATAAAGTCCTGGATGACCCGGTTGAGGATCCTATTTTGATAAATGAGAGGGAAAACACAGTTCAGGCCGACAACCAAGAAACGGATTTGGGAGTTCAAGCTGAAACTAAGGAGCATAATCAAAGGGGAAGAGAGGACCACATTGAAGAAGGCGGGAATAGTCCTAATAAGAACACAGTAGAGTGGAGTGATAAAAGGTAGAACGATGGAAGGCACACACCTACGAGATGGGTTAATTTCAAAGCAGAGGCTATCCTCCAACTCGATTCATGGATGTTTAAGGAGATAATGGATCTCAAAAGGAAAATGGAAATAATGGAAGATAACCAAAAGGCAGTTTGGAACAAAATCAATAATATGGAAAAATAGATGAGAAACATCCCCATCAAGCTCAAAGACTATGAGAACAACCTAAGGGAACTCATCAAGGAGAGCAGAATGAAAATGGAGGAAGTTACATCCAACATATGTGCTACAGTTGTTAATATTGGAAAAAGAGCTAATGAGGAGATCAAATCCTTGGAGGGGCCTAGCAAGAGGATGAGACAAAGCTCAAGAAATAAATCTATGCAAGAGGGAGCCATGTCGATGACTACTGCCATTCAGGATACTGCTGTGAAAGGTAAGGAAGCAGTGAAAATGATTTTAGAATTGGAAGAATAGGCTGGTTCTTCTAGTTGGTTGTGTTATCTGGTCCTGTTTCCTGGTTTTTTGTAATCTTTTGACTATGGTGTAGCCAGGTCCATGTAAAACCTGGGTCTTGACTTGTGGTCTTTCCGGTGGTTTTAGGTCCATATAAAACCTATTTATGTTACTTTGTAGTAGGTTTTAGGTTTTGCCTGTGGTTGTAAATGCTTCATCTTTCTATCTTTGTTTCAGGGTTTTGGGGTCCCTTCAAAACCTGTTTTTACCTTAATCTAAAACTAATGCATCTTGAAATTTGAAAATCCCTTTTAGTAGGAAAACTAATTTTGAACTCAAATTAAAATTGCACTCATAAAAATGAATTGAAGACACATCCTAGACCAATTTTGAGCATTCCTTAGATGCCCCTACATCATACTCCCAAGAGGATAAAATAAATTAAAAACCATAATCTTCTTCACTCAAATTTCCATACAAATGTTTATGTTCCTTACTTATAAACCTATGTCTACACTTTCTCTTCCATGTTATACTTTGCTCTTTCTCCTACTTCTTCTCACACTACTACTTGTACATGTATTTAGTCTTCTTGAGTTTGTTTCTTTCATGATCCTCTTCAATCTTCATGGAATGTAGGATGAATTTCCGTTCTCTATCTATTTTTTCCTCTAATAGTGTTGTCTATGCCTCTTCATCAACATACCTATTCCATATTATACTCTCTTCCTTCCTTAGTGACCATCCCAAGGTCTCATGCTTGCCCATATCTTTGTTGGCAGCATCCATTCTATAATCATCCACTATAATTACTCCTTTTTAGACTATCTAATCAGTCAAATGATCACCTTGCCTCTCCTCTTCATGGATAAGAAAATAAGTCACATCCTCCTTTAAATTTTCATCTCTTTCTTCAAGCACTTCATGTGCTTCTTTCTTATTCATTGATATAATGAATGCCTCAATCAAATCTATTGTGTCTTTATAAAAAACATAATCTTCACAATATTCATCAAGATTTGAATTCAATTCATTACCTAATTTTTTATTCTCACATCTTCACTCTTCTTTATCAAATAATTCACCATTTATAGGGTAGCAAATCACCTCATCTTTATTTCTACCTTATTTTTTCCATTCATCATATTTTTCTTCGATATGGACTATTGTCCAATCAATTTATCTATCCCAATCATGCTCTTCACTTTTCATTTCTTGAATTTAATTCAAAAATGACAAATAAATGTTAGACTAAAAATTTTGAGGCCCAATTTCCTCTCTCTATTCCATCAAATTCAATTTTTTAAACATCTCCTTCCATTGGTTTTGCACACATTCCATTGCTTGTTGATTCTCTCACTAATGCATTCTTTTTCTAAAGTTGCACTTGACTCTTTTATTGATCTTGATTCCATACTTCAAACTATACACATTCCACATTTTCATTAAATCTCTTTCAATCCTTTCCAATGTATCTTTCATTTCTTTTATTTCTATCTCCATCATTCTCTCACTATGGCACTCAAATCCAGCCTTGATTCTTATTTTCCTTTATACCTCTCCTTTCCTTTTCATCTTTAGTACCTCACTTGGGTACATACCTCTCTTTTTTTTAGCCTCACTTAGACCACTTTATTTTTGTTCACACTTGGAACCCCTCTTGCTTTCTATTGCAGACCTCACTAGGGCCTTTCCACCTCTTGTCCTTCACATGAGGACTATTTTCTCTTTCCTAAGTTCTATTTATGAGGTTATCTCTTTTGATCTTGTTAATAGCTTTCTTATTTTAGGGCTGCCACCTTAATCCTCTCTTATCTCATTTTTCTCTCACCTATAATATATCATCAACAATGCATCCAAACCAAATAATTAACCACAAATTAATTCATACCTTTCTTTATATGCCTTCTCAACTCTATCTTTCAATAATATTCCTTAAAACTACCTCCTTACTTGCCTACCTTCAAATTCTTGATCAATATGAAACATGCACTATGAACAATGTAATCAACACATATATACCTATTCTTAGAGCATCTAAATGGCTCTGATAACAAATGATGTTGAGCATGTACTCTAACTCTACCCCTTCTATGGTCCTTCACTTGCATTTACTAACTCTTGCTATCAATCTTCTCCTTCTATGAAAAATTCAATATCATTCTCTTCTATCCTTAGACTCTAAGCCAATCTAAAATATCTTATTATCTATTTTTGGGGTTTACACACAATGCTTTATCATACATTCATTTCATACTCTTCATTTCTTTTATTCTTTTTCAAATAAATTCATAGGTTAGTCCCCTCTAGGCTTAAGGTTTTCTATAGTTCAAACCACTTAATTCTTGATCTAGGATTGCCAAAAAGTTTTAACACATAAATATTATCTGCATTACACTCTTATTATTCTCTTTATTCATCTTAGACAACCCTTCATTTCAATATCCATCTTTATTACAACTTATACTAGTTGGATAGGGTCCCTTTTAACCCTATTTTTAGGGTTTTCTCTATTGTATGAATACATAAAAGAGGATATTGGTAAATCAAATACATTTTATATCACCCTTTATAGTCTATCATCCATTCTCAAAGTTTTAGGCTCATTTTCATTCCCTAGACCATCTTTTAGCCAATTCTTGTTCACTGTGAAGGCCCTATTAAGTCTTTATTGACCCTTTTATCCTATAGTTGGTTTTAGAGGTACAAACATGTAATCTACTAGTGAATGATATTAAACATCTCCTAGTGGACATTCACACTCAAATAATAACCAAATTTTAGTAATTTTTACTATAATAATATTTAATTATATTCATTTTTATCCCAAACCCAAGGAACAAGGTTGAACTAATTTGTCACAGGCTGAGAGATCTCTATAATGGATTTCATGAACTATAATTGATTTCCTTCAACTATTAAGTTTCCTTTATTATTTTCAAAACACATTTCATCTATTCCAACCTTTAATAGGTTACACTTGTTTCTTTATTCACTATGTTAAGCAAGTTTTTCATCAGTCTATGCATGCAGACACAGTCTGTAGGGTTTCTGAGTCTTGTTATGAAATTATCAAGTTTCCTAAGGGGATTTAAATGCATGTGAAAGTTGTTAAAGATTGAATATAACATAACATAGTTAACTTAAATAATGATTATCCCTAATGCATCTTTGTTCCACAATTTTATAAGAATTCTTGAAAATTAACTATAACAATCCTTCTTAGCTTTATTTCATCATAGAACTCACATTATATTATTTGGGATATTTGTTCTTGAAAAAAATCTTGATTCATGCATTGTCCTAACTTTTCTACAACTCCACTAATAGTTCTTAGACCTTGTACTACCTTAGATCAATCAAATGATGACATCATAAGATAGAATATGATAAGATAAAATATGATGACATCATTAGAAATATTATATGATACAATTAAATCATTTACATAGAATATTAGATCAAAAAATCATTATTATATAGTCTACCTTGTAAATATTCTACCTTAGAAATATTCTATGATAGATTAATCATATCATTATGATAATGATAGAATATTTCTAAGGTAGAAAAGATAGAATATGATAAGATAAAATATGATGACATTGGTTTATCATAAGATAATGATTTGATTAAACTTGTAAATGACACAACCCCCACTATATTTATTGACACATTATATCATTTATTCTTCTACACAATATATGCAAACCTTGAATGGACTGACAATTCACATAAAATTACATATACCTACAACTTTAGTGAACCACATCAGATTGCATAGCTTACATTAAGGCCATATAAAGAACTATATAAACATAATAATACATATTAATCATAATAATTAATCCTCAAAATGACATTATTTATTGATATCCTTCCATACATATAGTTTTGACTTACATATAGTCCTTCATCCTTGCTATGGTAGACTCCTCACCATGTATTTGTTACCCTATTTTCCCTATTCTCTCCTTATACCCTAACTCAAACCAAAAACACTCTACCTTATTTACATATATCAACTAGACTCTAAGATAATACAAATAACTATTTCTTGATTTAAACTAACTCCTTTTTCTCACCTACATAGGGTGGTGGACTCTTACATAAGACTCTCATTACTGCCTCAGACCCTCTCTTAACATATGTATTCATAACCATATTAGGACCTTTATTGAGATCTTAAAGATATATTAAAACATTATTTCATAAATTACATATCATCAATAATCACTTATACCAACTAATACATCTTAAAATTTTAAAAATCCTTTTTGCCAAGAAAAATAATTTTGAACTCAAATTCAAATTACACTCATAAACATGACTCTAAGACACATCCTAGGATAAATTTGAGAATTATTAAGATTCTCTTGCATCATGAAATCTCATAGAGGAGGCCATCATAAGTGTTAGGAGAGCTACATATCACCCTAGTCCTAAAGAGTGGATATGTAGGCTACCCAAATTGTAGTAGGACATTAGGTCTAGGTTCTTAGGCTAGGTTAGGGGTGTATCACAACTTCCTTTGTGTTGGGATTATATGTGTGGTTGGATTAGAGTTATATTTAATATTAATTAAGTAAAATTTGAGTTGATCATCATGTGGATGTTGTCAACCCTTTCACATTAAACTTGATTTTTATTATACTAACTCCCCTAGTTTTATGTGTCTTGAGAGTAGTATTTAAATAAATTTAGTCAACACTCTTCCTTGGATATCCTTAAGGTGATAATCTTATTTTAAATTAACTTTTTTCTTTGGTTATCTATTTCTCTCCAATGTGTGTGAATAGTTTTGTGATCCTTTAAACTAGAAAATTATAATTCAATGCTTCTTAATAAGGTGATTTGTCCATCTTCACTAATTAGGATATCACCAACTGACTCCTAGAATCACATTGATCTTACCCTTTTATGTTTATATCTTGATCCTAAAGAGGCCTTGTGGTGGCAAGAAAACGTATTAAATAAATCATTTAATAATTATGAGTCTTGTACTTCAATTGTACATTGACTATATCATAATAGTTGAATATTAAGAAATCATATTGAATAAATAAACATCACTAAAATAAGATAACAAAAAAATTACATGGATTTTGGGAAAAAACATTAGGCATGACATTTAGTATTAGATCCTGGGTTCAACATTGGTAATTATAGGAATATCAATATGGTTGGTTTAGTTATCTTTCACAACAAATAGAAAATTAATTATGTACTTTTAGTTTGGTCAAAATGAATCATGAGACTTATCTATAAAGAGTTACCTATAGTAGTTTTGATTCCTAGGTTATCAGACACATAAACATGTTTATTACCATGAGATACTATTGTAGCATTGGGTCTTAAGTGCATAATGACCACTTATTTTTAATTCTTGATATAAATAGTGGTAGATAGTTGTTAGTGATGTCATCTGAGATGATAGATGTACATCAGTTGGATGGATGAGGTTACTTTCACCCTTGGGTGATACTATTAAATTATGAAATTGTATTCATCTGTTAAAAAGTTGTATCGATTATTGTGAATCAATGTAACTGATGTAATTGAGATAAACATGTGTACCCTCAGAATGGGAAATTATTGTTGTGATTTTATAGTTATATATATTTTTGAAATCCCCTATATAATTTGTTCATTCTTCAAACTTTGTAAATAATGGAATTGTTGTATGTAAACAAATTTATTGTACATTATTTGTGTGTGCATAACCTAATACATGTATGATATTATTTTGATAATCCTAAGTGTGATTTAAATCATCAATGGGTTCATAAAATAAATGTGTAATTGTAATTTTAAATGAATTATGTCATAAAAATCATTCTATGTCATAGTGAAACTATTATGGTGTAGTGATGTTATGTCTTGTGTACCCCTACATTTTTGCTCTAGTGAGTGAGCACTAATGTAAGTGTGGGATTTGAGGGTGAACTATAACCATGTTTATATTAGTCTAAACTAGGTATAGACTAAGAAATGGAGCTTCTCATATGCTAAAAACCCACTTTCCCCCTTTGCATAGCTAGCTAGATGAATATTTTAGGTGTGCACACCATGAGTGCCATAAACACCATGGGCTCTTTGTGCATAATGGTCTCTTTATGAATGATATGTTCCTCCACCCATCCCTTGTTGGTTAATTATAAAATAACCCTTGTGATTTACCCTTTGATGTAGACTTGTGCACCCTTTAAGGAGGCATAAGGAGAATGACGATGTTATCTTACTTATAGGAGGTAATCAAGGTTTATTTATTTTTTCTCCCCTTGAGTGGATTTGTTAGACACATAATTATATAATGTGAACTTTTTGTGATCAATTTATTTTTGTTTGGTTGATATTTTAGTTTTTTTTTTCAAAATAAATATTTTTTTTCTCTTTAATCTAAATTTCCTTTTTATGAAGATATTTTATTGGTTTGAATTATTTGATTATAATTTCATTTTTTATTTTGTGGTCATTTGGATTTCAATTTATTACATAATTGTGATGATTTTTTGATATTTAGTATCACTATTGAAATATCTCTTTAAGGCCATTTGACTTTGATTTAATTATTATGTTATTTTTTGGTGATATATTTACATTTTTGTTTAAATGATGGTTTTGTGAATGTCATGATGTGAACTCTATACACCTATTTCATGTATGGGGGAGAATAAGTAGCTTGGGATATAGCTAAAGAGTGTGATAATCTAGCTTGCAAGGTCAAGTCTTGATCCATCCTCCTGCCCACTAGGCATGGTGGTTTCATACAAAATTTAGCCAAATCACATGCTATCCTACTTTTGAGAGGTCTAAGTAGAAATCTTTTTGGGAGGTCTAATGATATTATGTTCTCTTATACTTGACTTGGCCATAGCATTTGCTTCATAATTTTTTAGGAGGTATAAGGAGGTTATGTGATATTTATTATACTTGATTTTGATATAAATTTCAATTCATTAATTATTGGGAGGTCTAAGGAGGTCATTTGCAGAACACAATGATTGTTTAGTTATTTCAACATTGATATTATTCTATTTAGATGGTAGTTGATGTTATTGATCAACATTGTTTGATATTTTTTTATGAACTTATGGCATGATTTAACACTTATTACTCACCTTATATGTTCACTATGGGATGACACATAGATTTTCTATATGATATTGCAAAATATTGATATTTATACATAAGCTCTTTCAGATGTTTTGACATTAGCATTTTGTGATACCAATTGGTTGAGATAAATAGTGGTTATTAGTATTGGTAAATGTTATTTAGTATAGGTTGGCCATAGAATGGTATTGATCTCAAAAAGATCACTTTCATCATGGGATTATTATTAGCTTAGTCGCTATGTTATCACAACATAATAATATAATTATTGCACATGCTACTTACTAGAATAAACATTAGTAAAATATCTTGGATTCACTTGGTTGGGATAGATTTGGATGACAATATGGAAATATTAAAATATGATATTTTGACAGTATGGGATATGCCTTAAGAAAATTAATAGTAACTAATAACTTAAAACCCTTATTAATTGCAAGAAAAATCAATTTCACAATGATAATAAAATATGTTGATAAGTCTAAAATGTGAATAAGAGAAAGTCATGAGAGTAATTTTATGAAAATAAGAATATTAATAATCTCTAATTGAATCTCTATAATTTTAAAACATAATTGATAATTGTTGTACCTATGTTGGCTTGAGTTTCACTATTCATAACCTAGTATGTTCTCTAATAATGTTTGGCTCATCAACCCTTTATGTTAGTTTGGTGCATCAAGAACAATATTATTATAAGGGGGAGTATGAAATACCATACATGAAGGACCTCCTTCCCTTAACAATTGAGTAATTTGACAATGCAACTATGTAGTTATTAAGAATTTGAATTATAATTTACTTCTTATATATAAATATATAAATGATTATTAAAAACATAAGAAAAAAATCGCAAAATTTAAACTTCACATATTATCATATGAATTTTTAATTCTTAAAATGACCTTTATAATATTAAGGAGGGTCATAGGCCTCTTACGGAGGCTATGAGCCCTATCCCATAGATATTATAGAAAACCTACATCTTGGGGTCATATCTTAATTGGTAGGCATGACCACTTGGTGGAGTGTTTTAGATTTAAGTTAATTTAAAATTAATTATTTGTTTGTAAATAATCCATGTGGGAATGTAAGAGAAATTATTTTGCATAAGACTTAATTACAAGAAGGTCTGAAGTGTGTAGAGGAAAGTATGGGCATTGTAAGAAAGGTATGGGTCTTTTCATGTCATGAATGTGACCCTTGTATGGTGGGTGCTCACCGTAATTAATCATAGTTGGTAGGTTATTGGAGGAGAAAATACTTTTAATCTCCAACCAATGACTCATTTTGGTTTTTGTTTTAAAACCACAACATGAGTTATATGATGAGCTTGTAAGGAAGAGTTTGTGGGGAGATCTTCTTGGAGTCTTGGAGAAATGGAAATTGGTGGAGAAGAGGTAGGCCTCTTATGTTCATTGTGTTAGGTATAAAATCAAATAAAGACTTATTTGGAATGATTAAAAAAAATTAATAAGCTTAGACAAGCCCCATCACTCAATTCTCTTCTAATAAATGTTAGTGAAACTATATTTAGTTGTTTGATTGTGTTGTTGTTTTATCTATCTCTCTTATCTCTTTTGATAAAAGCTAGATATAAATAAACATAGTGTCATAGATAATCAATCTATGTTAAAATATGGAAAATATTTATTTATCCTTCCTTATGAGAAGTGAATTGATCTTTCTCTTCCTCTCCTGTAAAATTAACATTGTTGTTTACTTTTAATTCATAATAAAATTATCTTGTCTCCCTTTCACCTTACCTTCCCTCCCTTGTTTTCAGAATTAGTTTTAAAAATGAAAATTTTTATTTAAGGACTATTTTGAATAATTTGGACTTATAACTACTAAAGTGGAGTGGAGAAAAATTTCTCCAAAAATAATTTTCTTATTTTCCAAATAAACAGGACTGTTTAAAACCATTTGGGCATAAATCATTTCGAATGAATTGGACTATTTTGAATAATTTGGACTTATACCCACTAAAGAGGAGTGGAGAAAATTTTATCCAAAAATACTTTTTTTATATTCCAAATAAATTAGAATGAGTATGATAAATATTAAAGAATTATTATTAGCCAAATTAAATTAATATGGAATTATTAATAGTCCAAATTTTGAAAAACTATCATAGATAAATTTAACTTTATCAACAATTAATTGGACTTATTACAAATAAATTTCATCTGTCTAATGTATTTGTAATAAGACCAAATTATTTGCAACCAAGGCATTTTTTTGAATAATTTAAAATAATATAGACTTATTAGTAGTCTAAATTTTGAAAAACTATCAAAACTAAATTGGACTTTATAAAGAATTAGTAGAACTATTTTTGATAATATGGACTTATAACCACTTAAGTGGACTGGAGAGAATTTCAAACCAAGAATCAATTTTCTATACTCCAAATAAATTGGGCTGAGTATGAAAAATATTATGGATGTATTATTAGTCTAAATTAAAATAATATAAGTGCCCATAATCTTTGCCACACTCCATACATCTTTCCTCTTTATAAATACAGATAGGTTTCCAAATGTGTTGTCAATGTCCTCGTGGGTATGTCCTACAAGAAGAAAACTAACCTCAACATCAAGGAAGATACCTTTGTAGATAAGGAGAGATAAATATTTCAACATAAACCTATATTAAAACACATGATTTTATGTAATTGGAAATCTAATAGAATTTCATTTAGTTCTATATAATGTTATACATTTTCTTCATATTAATATTAAGCTATAATTTATAATATATTTATTGAGAGATACATATATGAGCATGGAATGTGATTAAGTTACCACTACATTATGTAAGTCAATATAAAATGGCCTTCCTAGTATCTCAGAAGTGATACCTTCATTTGAAACTCTTATAACATGCCACATGCAATCATTTTTATTGGTCTTCTTAAGTATATCAAACCAAATAATTTTGTATTAATCCTTCGATAATTACCACATACTATATAGTGTTAATGAAACTATATAATTAATATGCATTGGTATCTCCCAAATGATACATTGTTAAAAAATAAAATATGTTCTTAACACAACACCTTTATTTTTCTCTAAAATTATCTCTCAAATGATACCTTACTTTTAATGAAAATGATTATGGTACTGCTACACCATTTTTTGATAATATGCAAGGAATAAATCAAATTATTTTCTTAAGAGACACCTATAAAAAAATGAAATGGATGTGTTATGAATACATGTTTTTTGATGATATTCAAGTCATACTACAAATGGATGGCTTGAGAAAAACTTTTATAGAGTAGTAGACTATATTTGGTACAATTAAAGTTTATTTGATATTTTAGAATGGGTAATATAAATGTATCACTTGAAAGACACATAAGAAAACAAAATGAAGTGGTTGGTATTGATTTTTTTAAAACAATCATGACAGATAAATTAATTATTATGGGAATGTAAAATGTAGTAATAAAACATTATATACATATACATATACATACGTACGTACATGTGTGTGTGTGTGTGTGTGTGTGTGTGTGTGTGTGTGTGTGTGTGTGTGTGTGTGTGTGTGTGTGTGTGTGTGTGTGTGTGTGTGTGTGTGTGTGTGTGTATTGAACATAATTTTCAAATAAAAATGTGAAGTACATGTTTTGATTGTCCTCACAATAGTTATACAGTTGAATATATAGCCTAGAAGGAAATTTCTTGAATGCACTAATTGAGTGTGCTTCGTTTGTGTATTTATTTCATTCAAGGTAGAAATTATTAGAAAAAAGTGCATCATATAATGGATATTTTGAAGATCCAAAATTATATAGTAACGATCCATAAGTATATGGAATTATTGTTTCCATATCCTTGAAGTACTTGTTAAATGAGGTGATAGTAAAGTTAGAATCTCCAACAAAATATGTTAAAAAAATTCCATATCCACCTATACCATGACCGTGTGCGATAATATTTGACATTTACAATTCTACTATTTTTTCAGTAATTGCATTACTTTTTGTGACTGTCCTTGGCACAAATGTTTTTTGGAATTTTACCTTGTCATGAATGACACTAAGGCATTCTTCATGGTATTGATCAAACATTCAAATTATGTGTGTAATATATTTATCTTTTATAAATTATTTGATTTGAGTGCATCAAAAATTATTAATTGATTCTCTCTACCTGATCTCTAGATAGGGACCTAGAGCATTTGCACCTAGAAAAGTCATCAGACTTGGCAGTGGTCACATCTTGAAAAATAGTTCTCCACATGTTATTTAATGTTGGTTAGGATATTGGCCTCATATTCCATATCTGTTAGTTTTGCATTGATGTGGCATCTCATAAATTCTTGAGTGAAAGATGCTAGAAGATGTCAAACATTTCCTTGTGCACCATCTATATCTACCTAGCATGTGAGTCTTAGAGAAAAATATGAAAAATCATTTACTAATTTGTCCAAAAAATATTTCACTACCATTAACTTCTTTTATGGCTTTTTTCAAAAATACCTTGCATAGAATGCAATTCATTCCCCATTTTTGTGACAATTTTGAATGTCAAAAAAGCTACTTCTCTTCAATCCATATATTTTAAGCCAAGCTTCCAAATAGATCTCAGTACCTTTAAAATCAATGGTAGTTTTGTTTTTATCTTTCTTAAACAAACTGGTAGAAAGGGCATCCAAGACATGTTGCCTCATATCCATTGTGGTGAATCAAACAACTTCATCCTTGATGATTTTAGCATTTCAAATGAAAATCTTGATTGAAAACATATTTTGGCACAACATTTCTCAGTATACACCTTTTTAATCTCACTATCTATGCTTGCATCAAATTTTACCTGGTTGAGTGAAGTGTTTTACTGTAATTGTTTTTAGCTAGAATAGTTGTAGGCACAAGCTAATTTATTTGGATGCCTCTGCTCTAGGAATTTCATTTAAGGAATGAATTTATCGTCCACTACTTCCAAAACATTTCCAATTTCTTTCTCCTTTGGTGTCATGTATGGTAAATTGATTTCTCTACCTTCAATGTCTATTATCTTGTTGGAAGGCCATCTAATAATAGATGATTATGTTACTTCTATGCTGCAAAATTCACAATGTTTTAGAATTTGCCTTATGGAAATTCCCAATTCATTTTCTTCCATTGGGAGTGGAATGCAACCAAAAATCTCTCCTAGATGTGCAAATTCAATATAACCATAATCAATTCTCTTGTCATTTGCAAGAGTTATAGATTTGTGTAATAAATGTACCCTTTTTCCAATTAACTCATTTTTAAGACTATAAAATGTGGTTGGATAATAAATATAGAAAATGAATGAATACAATATAGGGTTTTCTTGTTGCAATGGATTTATATGCATAAATAAACTAAAATTATTTTGTCCTTCTTCCATGCAATCCTCTACAGAACAATTGTCTATGACATGTTGCATCATTCTTGTGCTCCATATAGTAAAAATATCAACTGCATCCCCCAAAGTATCTATAAAATCTCTTGGAATTGAAAGTGGTAAATTTGGATCAAAATCGTTTGTCATATTAACACTTACACATCCAAAAGGTATTTTCTCATTATGGCACATCAAAGTTGGATTTGTGGATTCCAAAGAGTCAGTATCTACACTTGAAATTTTGTTTATTATTCCTTCACCAATGATCTTTCCATTATTTATGAGAGAAACATAGTCTCCACATTTGAAATTCATTGATTTATGGTTTTTGGCCTAGACATTTGCAAAAGACATGTGAGATTCTTAATTAGGTTAATTATAAAATTATTTTAGTGTATACCTATATGTAGGAGATAAATCTTTATTTATACCATAACATATTCATGGATATTTTTTTAAACATAAAAAATATTAAAAATGTAATGCATAAAACGTTTGTTTTAATGACACTACTTAAAAAATGATTCATGGATATATCACATAGGTGATAAATACCTCTAAGAAGATGCCTTGAAGGTATTACTAAGACCTTTAACATATCTCTTAGGATATACCTTGAAGGTATTTCAAAGACTTTAAAGGTATATCCTATATGATACTTTGAAGGTATTGCAATGACCTTCTAGTTATATCCAATCACCCTTAAGGTATCTCATAGGAGGTACCTTGAAGTTGTTACAATTCAAGGTATTAGAAAGATGTCCTTGTAATACCTTCAAGTTATATTCTAGGAGATAACTTGAAGTTATTACAAGGACCTATTTATAATACCTTAAATTTTAACACCTTCAAGTCACCTCCTATGAGATACCTTGAAGGGATTACAAGGACCTATGGGTAATACCTTTAACTTAAATACCTTCAATATATCCTAGGTGATATATTAAAATTAGTACGAGGATAACTTTTTTAAAATGTTAAGGTATATCATAGGATATACCTTGAATGTATTACAAATATATTGTTACCTAGGATATACATTGAAGGAGTTACTACAAGGACCTATTTCCAATGCCTTGAATTATAACACCTTCAAGTTACTTCCTATGAGACATCTTGAAGGTATTATAAGGACCTATGTGTAATACATTGAACTATAATACCTTCAGTATATCTCCTATGTGACACCTTGAAAGTAGTATGAGGGTAACTTTTTAAAACTATCAAGGTATATCCTAGGAGATATAATGAATGTATTACTAAGATATATATACCTAAGAGATACATTAAATCCATTACAAGGGTATTCATGGTACTTCAAGGTAAGTATTAGGTGTGAAGTGATGATAATCTCACACCTTTAAAACACTATCCCAAGATACTTTAAAATATACCCTTGTTTACTTATATTTACCATTAAAGAACACTTTAAAATTTAATATACATATATTGATGATTGATAATTCATTACCCACTTTATTTATGCTTCTATAATTTCTTATACTTTTTTTAAGACTGTTTATTGACCATTCTTAGACATTTGTCCATTTTGAGTTTGCATTTCCACCATGTTAGTCCTCCAAGGACAATATTTTGAAATTAGTAATGAAGGTTCCTTCCTGAGTTTATATGGCTTGAATCTCAGTTAATAATTTCATGATTTATTTACATTATGGTGTTTACATGCTCAATTTGTGCTTGAAGACCATGTTTTAGGGTTTCTCAGGAAGCTTAGAGGGTGAGAGTTGCTTAACAATCATTTAAAAACTCTAGGACCCATTTTATCTTTATATCACTTGTAATAAAATATTAATAGCCTCCTTAATCTTTAAAAACCTTAAACTGAACTCATGTAACTTGTTACATATGTTTTGAGTGAGTACAATGAACTGTAGATGCACAAAAAACATGGTATTGAGGGGTTTCAATGAGGAAGGCTTCAAAATGAGTTCAAATTTAATTAAATGTTGAATTTAAACTATTCATTCATACACAAAAAATATAAAATACACTAATTTAAGTGATATAAGACCATTATTTTCAATAAATTTGCTCTTTAATACACATGGATCCCTGTTCTTGAACTATAGATAGTCATACTCAATTATAAAAGCCTTATCTTCATGTTTACGAATAATAATTCTTTCAAGAATTATAAAATAAAATTAATAGCATTAAATAACATAATATTACTCATTTAATATTGCATTGATGTACCATAATATTCTTCATATTGATATTCACATATACATACACTATAGTCCTATAGACTGCTATGACAACACACAGGCCTAAAGGCCTTATTCTCTCCTCTATGCCACTTACTCCTCTTTATACCTATGTACATCCTCCTTAATTGGATTTTATTAAGTACATTCAAACTCATCTCTTCATTTTAATAGGTCTTTATTTGGTCTTGGTATTGAAATAAACCATAAATCTCTCTCTTCACCCTTATCTCTAACTAACATGCTTCTTCCAATGTAGAATTAGATTCTAGGTAATAATTTAAATATGATTTAAATTTAAAATAGATAACTGTACCTCTAACACATGTAACTAGACCTGTTAAGTCCATTCTCAATGGTTCAATTCCTTTACAACTTGTCACTATCCTTACAAAACTTCATAAGTAGTTCAAATTTTCATATTCTTAATTTTCAAGGGAAACCCTCATAAGACTATTAGAGACCTTAAATGGAAAATTTTAAGTCCTTATTGACTCTTAAAACACTCCCGAGACTTGACAAGGCTATAAATAAGTACAAATTAGATATTTACATCATTTAAGTGGAATATATCCTAATGCTCCTACATCCTGAAGGGGATACCTTGAATGTCCTTGTAATATCATCAAGGTATCTCCTAGGTATGAAGGTCCTTGTAATATAATCAAGGTATCTCATATAATGTATCTATTTCACACCTAGGAAATAACTTAAAGGTATTACAAGGAAATTCATCTTACTTTAAGGTATCTCCTTCATTCTTAGGAGATATCTTTAAGTACCATGAATTTCATTGTAATACCTTCAAAATATCTCATAGTTATTAATTTCATTGTAATACATTCAAGCTATATCCTAGGATATATATTTATGGTAGTACAAAAACCTTCATATTTAAGAGATACCTTGAAGGTATTACAAAACACTTCATAAATAAGAAATAATTTGAAGTTATTGCAATGAACTTCAAAGAGAGAAATTTAAGGTATTAAACTAAGCTTCAGGAAGACACCTTGAAGTTCCATGTTAAAAATATTATTACATATTTTGAAGGCATTACAAGGAATTTCATAATTAGGATATAGCTTGAGGGTATTACATAAACCTTCATACATATGATATATTTTGGAAGTATTAGAAGGATCTTCAAGGAGATACCTTGAAGTTCGTTCGGATACCTTCAAGGTATATCATATGTATGAAGGTCCATGTAATACCCTCAAGATATATCCTACTTATTAAAGTCCTTGTAATGGCTTCAAAATATGTAATAATATTTTTAACAAGGAACTTCAAGGTATCCCCCTGAAGCTTGGTTTAATACCTTCAAGTTCTCTCTTCGAAGTTCATTACAATATCTTAAAATTATTTCTTATGTATGAAGTGTTTTATAATATCTTCAAGGTATCTCCTAGATATGAAGGTTTTTGTGCTACCTTAGATATATGTTTAAGGTATTACAAAAACCTTTATATCTAGGAGATACATTAAAGGTATTACAAAACACTTGATACATAAGAAATAAATTGAAAATATTGTAATGAACTTCGAAGAGAGAACTTGAAGGTATTAAACTGAGCTTTAGGGAGATACCTTGAAGTTTCTTGTTAAAAATATTATTACATATTTTGAAGGCATTACAAGGAATTTCATAAATAGGATATAGCTTGAGGGTATTACACAGACCTTTATAAATATGATATATTTTGGAGGTATTAGAAGGACCTTCAAGGAGATACCTTGAAGATCCTTCTAATACCTTCAATCTATCTCCTTGAAGGTCTTGGTAATACATTCAAGGTATCTCATAGGAGATACATTTTAGGTCCTTGAAATACCTTCAAGGCATCTTATAGGAGATAAATTGAATTTGGGTATTATAAGGACATCCAAGGAGATACCTTGAAGTTTATTATGATACCTTCATACCTTCAATGTCTCTCCTTGAATGTCCTTGTAATAATTTCAAGGTATCTCATAGGATATACCTTAGAGGTTCTTGAAATACCTTCAAGGCATATAATATGAGATACCTTGAAGCTAGTTCCTTGTAATACCTTCAATGTATCTCCTACGAGATACCTTAATGGTTCATTTTTACACCTTCAAGGTATTAGAATGATCCTTCTAGGTATATCATAAGAGATACCTTAAAGGTATTACAAAAACCTTCAAGGTATATCCTAGTCCTTGTAATACATTCAAGGTATCTCTTTGGATATACCTTTAAGGTTTTTGAAATACCTTCAAGGCATCTTATATGATATACCTTGAATCTATTTCCTTATAATACCTTTAAGGTAACTATCGATTATGAGACACCTTAATTGTTACATTTTATACCTTCAAGGCAGTACAAGGAACCTTCAAGGTATCTCTTAAGAGATACCTTGAAGGTATTACAAAAACCATCAAGTTATATCCTAGTTATTGTAATACATTCAAGGTATCTTGTAGTAGATACCTTAACCTTGAAGCTAGTTCCTTTTAATACCTTCAAGGTCTCTCCTATGAGACACCTTAATAGTTCCTTTTTATACCTTCAAGGTATCTCCCAAGAAATACCTTTAAGGTATTATAAAAACATTCAAGGCATCTTATAGTCCTTGTAATCCATTTAAGGTATCTTGTAGGAGATACCTTAAAGGTCCTTTAAATACCTTAAAGGCATCTTATAGGAGATACTTTGAAGATAGTTCCTTGTAATACCTTTAATGTATCTCCTACTAGATACCTTAACGGTTCCTTTTATAACTTCAAGGTATCTCCTATGAGACACCTTAATGGTTCCTTTTTATACTTCAAGTTATTACAAAGATCCTTCAATGTATCTCCTAAGAGATACCTTGAAGGTATTACAAAAACTTTCAAGTTATCTTCTAGTCCTTATAATACATTTAAGGTGTCTCATAGGATATACCTTAAAGGTCCTTGAAAACACCTTCAAGGCATCTTATAGGAGATTCTTTGAAGATAGTTCCTTATAATACCTTCAAGGTATCTCCTATGAGACACCTTAATGGTTATTTTTTATACCTTCAATGTATTACAAGGATCCTTCAAGGTATCTCCTAAGAAATACCTTGAAGGTACTACAAAAACTTTCAAGGCATATCCTTGTCCTTGTAGTATTAAGACATACCTAAAAGGTATTACTAGGATCTTCAAGGTATCTCGTAGGATGTACTTTGAAGATATTAAAATGACCTTCAATGTTATACTATTATAATATGAAATATTATATTCTACTCAATTATCCATTTAGATTAGCTCTATTCTATTGTTACCATGCATTGGTTCCTTTACAAAATATAAGGCTTAGCTCACTGAATCAAGGCATGAACAAATAACATTCCATGAGCTTGGTGAAGGATCTTATAGTTACTAACCCTTGATATCATTGGGGAAGTTACCCCTTAATTTATTTCATCACACAAGAGTCTCAATATTGAATTTAATGTCATGGAGCTAAGTCCTCTCAACATACATAGGATTCTAATGACTAGATATCCCTCTAATTCATCACTTTTTTACATTATGTTTTCATAGTTCAACATACTCTTTTAGATTGTTTGACCATTTAGACTCGCAAACTTTATGACCTACATTAATTCCATCTCATGGTGTTATGATTTATTCACTTAATTTTTATCTTTGTTTCAATATTAATTCTATATTTTCCATATAATCAAAATCTTATTACAAGTGATTTCAATATTAGATTATTACCTCATTAGTAATTGGGATATTATAACTCATATATTAGTTTTTAAGTTTTATAAGCAAATACTCATTTGTTAGGGTAGTTCAACATATTATAATTCATTAATCTAGTCTACATAATTCCTTTTTATTTTTGATATCATCTTTATCAATGTCATATAGGTCCAAAACATATAATTACAACCTCAACACACTTGATTGGTTCGAGACACAAAAAATAATGTTTCCTAAACCTAGTAGATTGGGTCTTCCTCAAATAATGAATTTTCACTTTCAATATTTGTGACCTCTCAATGACCACCTTTAATGGATTTAACAAGCTACCTTGGAGCTTATTAAATGAATTACTTAAGACTCAAAATCTCCACTTGGTTTCAATCCTACATTATACTAAAAATTGTCTTGTAGGCTAAAAGGCCTAAATAGCCCTTTTTATAGTTATAATAAATTTGTGACCTTGAACACCTACCTAATGCTTATATATTATTAAACACACTTGGAATATGATGATCCAATCATCTTAAGAAAATAATTCATAGTATAGATCACATTTTTATTTTATTTAAAATAAGAGGATATAAGATAACCAGCTTTTGCAAAAGTTATGAATTAATAAATTGAGCTAAGAGAGAAGATATGAGAAATGAAATGGGAGCTCAAATCATTATTTTAATATTTAAATATATTTAAATAACAAACCAATTTTTTAATCATAAATAATATACATATGTATAATCTATTAGACATAATCATAATTCAAATTGCATAATAAGGAATAAATTTCCATATAACTAATTATCATTAGTTCTATGATTGTTCAAATAAACTACTTAATAGTTATATAATAAAATAAATAAATAAAAACGTGACTTATAAAGCTATTTATTATAACAAAAATAAATAAATAGTTTAACTATAAAATTAGGACGTGACAACTATATTAAATTTAGTTTCATAGAGTAACATTTTTAAATTCTTCACATTGAATATTTTTACTTATTTGGGATGGACTTCAAAATATTCAAAATATATTTGATCAAGGTCAAATATAGAGTAAATAGGTGATTTAGGATGCACATGTTTTCTATACATAAGAATTAAATAAATCAAATTGCAAATCAAGGTTTAATGTTAACATCAATGTTTTTATCTTTCAATTATTCATAAAAGTCATATTGAGATGATTTAACACACAAGGCTAAAACATTAAAAAATTAATAATCTAATTAATTTGGTTTTAAGAACATTCAATTATTTAATAATGATTTTATGGTATATATAAGATGTAATTGAATCATAACACACTTTTATTACTAATGCCACTAGAAGAGGTAGTTTTATAGTTGAAATAATTCATCATTAACCTTGTGATGATGGTGTAATTATAAGATTTAGTTGAAAATACTAACTAATAAATGAATGCTATTTAGCATTAGCCTCGGTCATTGAGGATACCATACAAGGTTTATTTCCATAACTTAATCATTTCAAGGCTTTGAATATTTTTACTAAGTTATTGAATTAACACGTGGTTATGCAAGGTGGTTAAGTTATCTTAATATAATCACATATAATTTAAACATCTTTCAAACTAACACCATATCAAACAAGTCCATATAATGGCTAAACCTGCTATGTGTATTATATATTTATTATCTTGATTCATAATGAAATGTGTTTTATTTTAATACTTTGATGGTCTTGATTATAAATTTTAAAAAAAAAATTAAAAAATAATTTAAATTACATTCAATTTACCATTTACTAAAACTTTCTTATAAAATAAGAGTATCATAAATTATTTTGATACTCAGATGCCATATTTTTTTTATTCAAATAGATGTATCCAAAATCTCGAACAAAACATGATTCAAGGAAATGTAATTAAAATTTTCAGAATTTATGATTATAATTTTAGTTTTAATTTATAATTGAAATTATGATTTGTAAATATAATTTATAATTTTGATTTATAATAAAGTAAAAAATTATAATTTATAACTTATAAAATTATTTTGTTTTATAGAATTGAAATTATAATTAAAATTGTCAAATTTGAATTTGGGATTATAATTTTAATTTTGATTTTAATTTTAATTTTGATTTTGATTTTAATTTTAATTTTAATTTTAATTTTAATTTTAATTTTAATTTTAATTTTTAATATTTAATATTTAATATTTAATTTATGATTTGTAATTATAATTTATAATTTTTATTTATGATTTCTTATGTAGTTAATTTGGTGTTGTGTGACTTGTTTTGATTTTCTAGTGTTTCTTTGTTTTGAGTCAAATTTGTTCCTCCAATGAGAAATGTGAAGAGTGAATTCCAATAAATTTTATAATAGAATTCGTGTGTGTGTGTGTGTGTGTGTGTTTTAATCTCTCCACACAATAAATTATATTTAGCTTTATGAAGAAATATTGTGCCCAACCTTCTTGAGGATATAAGTTGTTAAAATATCCTTAGTTCATTAGATCAAAGAACAAAATGAAATATATTATTAAGGCAGCTTTGAATACACTATTTTTTCTCTTACACACTTTCTTTTGAAAAACAAAATCAGCTTCAACATTTTTTATTTGAATATGCTTTAATATATTAAATTATATTACGCACAAAATATTATTGCATTTTTTAATTATTACAGGTCCTTTGGCCATCTATCCAAATCTATATGTTGAAGCGTCATATTTTTCATGAGCATGTGTAGTTTGTATAGAATGTTCAATTGTCTATTTTCCAAATACATGTCAAAGAATTTTATGGGTTTTACATCATATAATTTTGAAAAAAATCAAAGCACCAATAGAAATATAAGTAAAATATGCACATGCCTAGAAGAAAAAAGTGATTTAATTATTTATTATAGAAAATTAATTTTCCCAAGGCCTATAGAAAACCCCATCCTTTGATGAGAAGTCCAAACCTTGTAGTGGTGGTCGAGCCACAAGTTGTAGCTATAAGGGTGGAGATGATGAGGGCCCATGGAAAATAGATACTAGTAAAACCAATGCGCACGCACACACACACACACACACACACAAATTATAAATTATAAATTAAAATTAGTAATTATAAAATATAAATTATCATAGTATAACTTTTAGTATGATTCGAAATGATAAATTATTCAAAAATTAGATTATAATTAAAATTTTAAAAAACATAAATAATAAATAATAAAATATAATTTATAACTAATTATATTATATTATTTTATTGAATTAAAATTATAATTATAATTTTCAAATTTGAATTTGTGATTAAAATTTTATTATAATTTTTAATTTTTAATTTAATTTATCATTTGTAATTATAATTTTATATCTCTATAATTTAACTCGAATCAAGATACTTAGATTATACTAAATACAATGACCTTGTGTTGTTCTAAAATTATATTGTTGTATTAAGTTAGGGTATTTTTGTTTTTCACAATGACCTCATCATACCATGCTCAGATTAGGGATTAACTAAAGGGTAACTCCTCTACCTCAAACATAAAATTTGATTAACATGGGGGACACTTAATGTGGGGGAATTCAACTTCTATCATGTTATCTTAAATGAGTGCACAAATAAGTATCATTCGGTAACTTTATACTAGGAAATATGATTAACATTCTGACCATGTGAACTTAAAGGTTTAACCCAACATGTTTTAAGAACATGTTTGCAATACCTAGCACATGAATTTACTCATAATTACCTAAGGATTGAAGAATAATATTTAAAAAGTATTAGAAAAAAGCCTGTGACTAGCTTATCACATGTGAAGGCCTACTATAATAGATTTTTACCACCATTTCATAAGGTTCTCACCCTTAATGAGGTCAATTATCACAACCCTTTCCCTATTTGTTTTATTTTGGGGTACTAACTTGATTCTTTTTGAGGGTAGAGCATAAAAAATACCACCCAAGCTTTCTCAACAACCCCAAAACTAACACAGTGAATTCCAAGTCATAGATTGACCCAAAACCATCTATACATTGAGTATTCTCATGAAAAATAGATTGCCAAGGTTACTACAAAGTCACCTTTTATATATTTTTTAGTCGATTGATAACATTATTGAACTGTTAAGTAAGTTTACCATGGTTTAAATTCTTTGTTTTTAAGTGTGGAATACAAATATATATATATATGTCAGAGGATTACAAATTATGTTGTATAATTATTCAAATGGACACACGATGTAACATGATGGATTAACAACATAGAAATACATGGCCCTATGTCACTTTTCTTGTTTTAGGGCACTTTGTTTTAGGATAGTTCCAATAGTTAGGTCTACTGATAAATATGTCTATTATCTTTACCAACATACTTCACCTAGGTCAATTTTCATATAGAACTCCATCAAATTGAGTATCTAATCTACCCTATAGAGTAAGAGTATGAAAATCAACTCAAATATATTCATTTCTAAGCAAGTGCATTACAGTGGGAACAAATTCCAAAAATAACAAATCCTTACATCATATCATAGTATAGAGCAGTCTACCCTTGGGCATGGGTGACCAACCCTACCTTAGATCACTGACAAAATTTAGTGATTGCTTGATATGTGAATACTAGAGTTTTGCAATTATCTTTGACCTACTTCATACATCAATGTACCATACTAATACTATACCATACATTTTCCCATCAAGAACCCTTTGCCTCAATAGAGGAAATATGGGGGTTATTGGTACCAAAATATGCTAGATTATTACTTTAGTCACCTCTTGATCTACTTACAGAGTTTGGATATTAGATTTAGCAAGTGCTTATAAAAGATGTATGTCCTCTTAGTCTTGAAATTTATAGTCTAGGTCCTTGTCCTAATGATACCAAAGGGCTTGGAATCATATTTATGGAAAACAATACTACATAAATAAAAATGCATTATAATAGGTGAAGATTTTACTAATTACTCACTCCACCACATCTAGTCTATTAGAACAAGTGATTTTTAGCATAGGAGTGTTTTAAACCCCAAACATGGAGTACCCAATACCATAATGATCATGATATTTCTAGCACAAGGTTTAATGCCATTCAACCCCAACTACTAGATCATGGATCACACTTCCTAGCCACTATTTTATTAGTGAGAGACTAAGATTTAAGGTACATCCATTAAGCACACTGCTCTTTAACCTGGTTTTTCTCTAATGGAGACATAAACACTAGAAAGTCAAAGCATAAAGCTCCAAAAGTTCAAAGTTATAAGGGAATATGGTGCTTTGAAAATATATGGTTATACATTATGGAACTTGAACCTATGTCTAGGTTACATACCCTTGTTTTGGTACTGATAAGGAAGACATCCATTCAACAAAATAATACATTATATAATGTTATAAATTCTGATGTTTCTACAAAAGATTTATATCAACATTCTTACAAAAGTAGTTAAAGTAAGAATGTAATAAGCAATAGTAACTGCAGGCTGTAGAGTTTCCTTAATCAAGGAGAGCATATAGTTATTCCAACCTAATTTGTTACCTGATCAATTTCAGAATGAACTCTACAAAATATCCACCCTCCTACAATTTATCTACAAAAAATAGAAATGGATTCATTATTTGATATTATGTTTCTCTAGTTCTAGCTATTTTTAAAATTTTATTATTAACAATGGTAGATAGTATAGTCCATTCCATTCACAAGATTTAATCTAAGAGTAATATATATGAATACCTCAATTAATAGTAAATTCAATTTAATATTCTTCTTAGGGATAACATTTAAATCTTATAATTCAGTGAAATGGTTGGTCTATAGGATAAAATAACTACAAGAGGGAAAATTTAGGCATAAAGTCCTATGATATTGGCTTTTATATAGGCTTAATGTCTAATACAGTTCCCTATCAGGGTTTTAATTTGGTGATAATCACTCCTTCATATTGTTAGATCACAACCCTAACTACCAAGTCATGATCTTTATATAATATAAAAAATGTGTTTTTTGCATGGCCTTTTAAGGCCACCCATTATGGAAACAACAATATAAGTAGTATATTCAAAGTGTCATTGTTCCACACAAATTCTCTATCCTCTCTAGATTGAAATTTGATTTTAAAAAAATGCCTTTTGAAATCAAATTAAAATATGGGCACCCAAGACATGCTTCATCTAGTGAATGATTTTTTATGAAAGAGGTATCTTGACCAGAACTCACACAAGCCACTTACTCCCTATCTCATATGAAACTTGATATGTATAACCCTATGGAATTCACAATTCCACCACCTCCATGGAAAAATTAATATGGACATCCTATAAGGAAAATTATTTTTAAAACTAAGTTACCTAATTATGATGGTGAGAATTCCTAGGTCATTTATTTAATGTTGAAAAAACCCTTACCATAAAAGCTAAAGGATTACCTATGCCAAGGATTGTCTGGACATATCAAATTTTCCACCTACTAAAATTGGTGAGCTCATTCTCATTCTTGTTTATTTGACATCCCACATTCATCCCAAAATAAAACAAAAACACTTTATTATGAAACAAGCTCATTATACCCATTGGTATGAAGAGACCAATGACAATCCCCTATCACCTATCAGTTTGTGAAAGGAGATGTCTTGGGGTCCAACCCAAAAAGTTTTCCATTTTATAACATTTATGGATTTAGTCCCACATGCACAATAATGTGGAGTGTCAACAAGATTATACTAAATTTCATTCCCATTGTAACATGAAATAGGTAGAAGGGTTCCCCTCCTTAAAACAAGGGGCCCCAACCATGTGATCTTAAATATAGGTATTCAACCCCCCCTATTATAAAAAATTTGGCCCATTCACATGTCAAATATTTATATTTATAAGGATATAAAAAATCAAACAACCCTCTTTTCCCACCTGCCACATGGCACCAGCTTATTGGTCCATGATGGTAAACCTTCATTAGATGGATTGATGACAATATACACCCTTAAAATTAGGGTGCTTATGTGGTTGACATGTGGAGGTCATTTAATGGATGAGATTGTAACTCACTAATAATATTCTAACATTAGGACTAAATATCCCCTTCTTATTTGATACTCCTTTTTGTATGTGAATCAAAGAACAATCAATTGAACTCCCATGGAAGTTAAATAAAAAAACTCATAATGCTCTCCATCGACCTAATCCATTTTGAAATAGAGATAGGACATTTGGATAATTTGATAGGTTATTATAATTATATAGAAATACATCTAGGCATAATGATTAACTTGAATGCTTCACATAATTTGATAGGTAAGGCTCATCTAAAAAAATCCACATGTCCAATGTCCACACCAAAGCCCTACAAGTAATATTTGTATATCATATTTATCATGAAACTAACTTGGGACCCTTGAAGATGGTGGAGGTCATCAAGGTACTTCAAGAAGATGAGCTATGTGGCCTAGATGCCCCTGAATGTGTGCTAACATGGCATGCAGTCATGTCAAACCATCAAATGGATGTCGTAGGAGAGACACTTGGTAGTATTAGTGACTTTGCATGATGATAGGGCGGGGTCCTACATTTTCAAGCCCTATTTTATCATCTCATGGGAGGAGGCATCTGATAATTACTATAACATAGTTGATTAGATAATTTGAGACTTAATAATGTGTTTATATACCAAATAATGGCCACAGACTCTTAATTGATTAAGGGTAGAATGAAATTTTATGGGAGGAGGAAAATTATAATAGGGTGGGAAATTATATTATATTAAATGTGAAATATAAATAGATTAATATTATATATGATATTACTTAATAATATATAAATATATATATTTAATATATTATTTTATTATTTATTGTTCATAATATACAATATAATTCTAATGAGCCTTGTTTTGTAAATATTATATATCTTATTTATTGCTCATCAATTTACCACATATATTAAAAAGGTCCATGTA
This sequence comes from Torreya grandis, assembly GCA_037957365.1. Classification (NCBI taxonomy): domain Eukaryota; kingdom Viridiplantae; phylum Streptophyta; class Pinopsida; order Cupressales; family Taxaceae; genus Torreya; species Torreya grandis. Next base: position 2,576,860 of record JARHVA010001184.1, on the reverse strand, counting down.
CTAGCATGTCCTTGCCTATGATTTGAAATAACTAAATGTTTGACATCTAATTAAATCAATTTGTAAAGCTTCTCTCTTGTAGGACATAATGATATGCCATTCCTTAAACACCAGCTATCCTGACAACTTCATTTTTGGAAGAGACAGAGGGGCTAAAGATGGAAATTCCACTTCCAATGAATGATATCTATGCCATAGGGAAAATAGGTATTACTACATAGTTAAATATATCAAAACTTATACTACAATATAAAGTGATAATTTAAAAGAGAAGTGCCATAAACTAAAATATTTACCTATAGTTCAAGGGGATATCAAGTATAGTTTTATAGATTCATACACTTTTCAAGTTAATATATATATATATATATATATATACACACACACACACACACACACACACACACACACACACACACACACACACACACACACACACACACACACACACATATATATATACATACATATACATAAATATACATATACATATATATATATATATAAATATACATATACATATATATATATATACATATATATATATATATATATATACATATATATATATATATATATACATATATATACATATATACATATATATACATATATACACATATATACATATATACACATATATACATATATACACATATATACATATATATACATATATATATATATATATATATATATATATATATACATATGTGTGTGTGTGTGTGTGTGTGTGTGTGTGTGTGTGTGTGTGTTATTTATCTAGATAAATAGAAAAATTCTTCCTAAAACTTCAATAACACATATATTAATTTTAAAGATATAATATTTTTTTTATTTGGTGATTGATTTGTTCAAAATGAAGTAAAACTTTGAATATTTAAATTATATGAAATAAGAAAATAATCATACCAATCTAAATGAAAAGGGCAGATTGATAGTACACTTAGACTATTTGAAATTGAAAAAGAAAGAGGGGAGATATGTACCTATCTTATTATGATATTATTTTTCTCACTATGTGTCTCACTATTACTAAAAATGCTCTCTATCTACCTTGTAATTACTCGGATCAAGAGAGTAGACATTACCAACGAAACTTAGACCCCTACAATGACTAATATTTTCCAAGCCTTGCCAATAGTGTTATTATTTATTCTATAGGTTTTTCATTCCTCAGACCACTACACCTGTACATATTACAAAAATATTCTTCCTATATGTGTAAAATATTTTGAAATATTCCTCCTATGTGTGAAAAATATACCTTAGTACCACTACACTTGCACTTACTATGCTTGGGCATTAACTAAACTTTAATATAAGCATTGAAATATTAAAAATCATCACTTGGATTATTTTTTTTAGAGAATAAACATTGGAATACAAATAAAATTAACCCTTATAAACATTATTACCATACCTAAAAAAGTAGCTTTGCAAGAGCAATTTTTGAAACAAATATTTTTATAGTAATCTCATGAGACCAACTCTAGAAAGGATGCATTTTTGTAAAGATAAGTAAAATAGGAAACATGCTCCATATACAAAAAATGATGATATTGGGGGCTTATACTACTAATGAATGCCTTTTAGAAGATGAGAAGACTATGTGGAAGACAACCAAAATTGGGTTTTAAGGCATGAAAAATTTGGTCTCATGCTTTATATTCATCAACTCCATATTTATTTTTACTTGTGTTTTCTTATGACTCAGGGTTTAAACACTTTAGGTTAATCCCCTCTTAGTTTGTTCACTTTATTATATACTTTATGTTTCATTACTTTTTGTAACCTAGGTTTTCTTACCCTAGTACTTCTATTTATAACTCAATATACTCTCTGAGTCCCATTGACTTATTTTGGTTATTCATGGACATTAATATAGTTTTTCTTTCCTCCCTTCCTTTCTTTCTTCCTTCCCTCCTTCCTTTCTTTATTTAAATTCAATCATCAAAATGAGAATATAAAATATGTTTAAATCAATCAACACACCAATACAAGAAATGCATGAACAAAAAAGTTGATAAACAAACCATTCATAGCCTAAAGTGATATATGATATTCACGCCCTTAAACTATTTATCCCCTACCATTATGACCTTAAAATGTGTTACAATGTCTTTTTTTGCTAAATTTGCTCTCATCTACACTTCATTCTATTTGGATTTTGATTTACATATATTCCATAATGGTGTATACCTATATTTTATTTGGATTTTGAACTATGTAAATGTCCTTTAAAAATGATTTTATATACATTCTTGGGTTGTCAAAATCCCTCTTCATGATACTAGAATCAAGTCTTAAATAGGACATGGGTGCTATGAGTTGTATTCCCTAATATTCCTTGTAAAAAGAGGACGTAAATTGTATTAATGTCCACATATGACCAAAATAACATGGGACTTAAAAAATAAACATAAATATCATAGGAGAGTAGAAAAAAAGTCCAAAAAATAGGTGATGAGACAAGACTAAACTTAAATCACAAAAACTATCAAAGAACCCTTCACGATAGAAAATATCCAATCAAAGAACTTGCCACCTTGTAAGTTATGTATCCCTTTCTGATGGATGTAATTCATGTAAATTATAAATGCAATCTACATGACACAAATGCAATCTACCATGAAATATAAATGACACATATCACACGAAGGCTTGAATTGGAATGCTTATGATTATTGTCACAAATCATGCCTATGTATAATATGGAAATGATTTTCATCAACCACATCACTCAATGCATGTCTTGAGTTTGGAAAATACCCTTTTACCTTCATCTTCGAAGATAATTTCTCAAAATTTGCATAGATATCATGTATGTGGGTGTGTTTGTATCTTTTTAACTCCTCTATCTTACATCAACCCCTTACCATTTGAATTTCACCCAACCTCCCCACCTCTGCATAGATGTTTGAAAAAATAACATCAATCACACCATTTTTGGGATCTAACATAACTCTATGTTCCTATGTGGTCTATAAAAATGAAGAAAACATGTCCACACAACCACCACATGGTTAATTAGAATTTTGATGATAAATTTTAGGGTTTCACCAATATAGTCAACATAACCAAGAACATTAACCATTCACACATAATGATCAATTACAGGTGTAATTCATTTATAATCACACATGCCATTGAGTATTTATATACCTTAAAGTTTGGATTTACACCTGCCAATTCCAATTCAATAAAGAAGTTTCTAGATAGTGTCACAATCATGGAGTTGATTAAGATGGGTGTTATAATCATGGTTTGGTTGTAACACTCTCACTCCATTATAGCCCATCATGTCCCCCACTCTCCCCCTCCCCACCTCCTAGATTCCATTATAGAATGCCTCTCGATATAATAACAACATATATGTATTAATGAAAAGATGATGATGATGATGATGATGATGATGATGATGATGATGATGATGATGATGATGATGATGATGATGATGATGATAATAATAATAATAATAATAACAGTTACTATAGACAACAAACTACAAAACTAAATTGACATCTATATTAAAAATAAAATATTTAGTCTTAAAAATACTATACCTAAACACATATAATAAAAAGCATAAAATAAAATGATTAAAAAAAATAATACATAAAATTATAAACATCACAAAAAAAACCTAACACAACTTAACCAAACATATTAACCTTCATAGCACACAAAATTAAACCTAAACAATAATGAAACATTACATAATAAAAACCCTAAACACAAAAACATAAACTAATTTAAACCTTAAATTTTAACATAAAATTAAATACCAACCTAAAATAAAATATAAAATATAATAAAAATTTAAAACCTATCATTATTAGTCCAAAAGGGAAAGACTTGAATTTATTTTACACTATCTGATTATTAGTCCTTGTGCTACCAATCAATTAGTGAATCTCAATTTTGATGTTGTGAATTATGTCCTTATTTTACTTAAGTAACATATGTGGTCTTTGCATGGATAAATAAACTAATGTTATTTGTAAAAAGATTATTGGCTGTGATGATTTCATGTTATGTGTTGTTTTGTAGGATTCAAGGTAGTGTTAGGGATCCATATGCATAGTGTCATACTAACTATCTTGATGAATGAAGATAGGTGTCTATAAACCATAAATAAGATCCCCATGTTCCATGTATAACTCTCCTCTTTTCTTGGTAGTATAAGAGAAACATTTGGCTTCACTTTAGTTTGATTTTTAAAATATTTAGGAGTATCTAACTACATTTTACAAAGGTAACCATGCAGTAATCTAAAAATTAGGGCATCACTTTGTTGTAAATTTTCAAAGGTGAGTACCATAAATTTTAATTTATCTATACCATGAGGCCATGTTAACAGTATAAATAGAGACATGCTCATGATCTTTTGGGGATTAATGAGTTTCTAGGTCTTAAAATTCATTACTACAATGAGGGGTGTTTTGAGACAATAATTAGAGATAAAATTGTAATTTTGTCTCTAAATTATAATTTTGTCTTTAATTCCCCTTTTAATTTTTAAATTTAAAAAAAAATGATATTTTTTAGGGGGGAGGAGAAATAATTAGGGGTTTATTTTTGGATTTAATCAGGAGGGAAAACTTATCGCTCATTGATTTTTACACCCCTACTTATACACATCACCATAGATCTTTCATTGGTTTTATGCACTCCATAGATCTTCCACTAGTTGTATGTACTTCATAGATCTTATACTAGTTGTATGTATTGTGTCTTAAGTGAAGTAATTGTATAGTTAACCAAATGCATAGAAAAATAAAAAATTCTCTAAAAACATTTGTTCATATCTGCATGACTTAATTGAGCAGATCAGGGCATGGATAAAGGGCATCATCTACACATTTTTAAATCCATTCCTCAAACCCTAGAGAAAAAATAATATTTATCATTTATAAAATTTCTATCTTCACATCCACAACTAATCCAAGTACTTGTATAAAAATTTGTAAATTTGGAGGACATTTGGTACTTGGTAATGTGATCTAGGAATTTGACTCAAGAGAGGATGGTTAGTATGGTGTTAGTTCCAAAATGAAAACAAAATGAAATAAACACACTAATATAATAACATATCTAGGCTTAGACACTAGGAGAGCTTAGTAAATAAAAGCAAATGACAAACACAAATAAAAATTAAGGAATGAAAAAAAAAATTCCTTCACCTTTCTTCGATGCTCCAAATGCCTTTGTAGTGTTGGCTTGTGCTCATGAAGTCCTTAGCAATAGAAGCGTGCCTATCTCCATCTCTCCTTGGCACCTTTGGCTTGTGGCTTGGCTTGGCTTGGAATAAATTTGGAATCGTAACACTTTTCATGAAGCTTTTGGAACCAATCCTACATTATAACTTTGCACAAATTAAGCTTAGAAATGATGTTCTTGGCCTCTCTATTTATAGATTTTTGGATTTGATCAAAATCAATCTGAACCATCCATCTCAAGATTGAGATATGTGGTTGAGAATTAATTTAATTTTTATAATTAATTATGTAATTATCCTCATCATGGCATTGGAAGAAGAGGTAATTAATAGGCATAAAAGGCGTTATGGAAGGCATTGATGAGGCATAAAGGCATGAATCCTGATATTTGTGGCATTTATGGCCTAGGGATGTCTTCCCAAGAAATGAAGTCACTTGATGATGTATATTTCCATATTCATTTCCAAAAATAATTATTCAACAAGTTCCCATGGAATTATTAATTAGGCCTTGATTTGGATTAATTAGCTCTTAAGCATGTTTAAGCACTTGTGCATAATTTACTCAAATTGATCATAATGTCTTATTATTGGTCCAAAACTTGATTGGATTAGAATTAAAAGGTGATTTCAGATGCATTGGAACTGTATTCCTATTTAGGAAGTTTCTAATAACAAATAACAAAGGTACATGTCTTGTGTAAAGGATTTGATAGGGAAGAGTGATCCAAAGCATCCAGATGCAAATTTGTCATTTTGACTCAAAATGATTTGATCAAAATTAGCTGGCCCATAAATTATATTTCCCAATTTAGGATACCCTAGCCAAAATTGGCACTTTAATATGTTAGTTTCACATCTTTTAATGCATTTTAGTGTTTTTAGGCTGAATTGTGCATTTTGGGTGGAAAATGGCAAAAACCCTGATTGAAGGTTATTGGTGGCCAGATTTAGGTGTCTACAATTTGCCCCTATTTGGGAATGCATTTAAAGATATAATTACATTAACATCTTATAAAATAATGAAAATTTCCTACATTCTTACAACTATAATGATGATAAACTAATTATATGATGCCCTTTTGAGGTAATGGTTAGCATAAGTAAGTCAGAAAATGGTCCCTCAGAAAGAAAGAAGTGAAATGAGGCGACCAAAGAAAGGAAAGATGATGGGGTGAAAACACAATGATACTAAAAAATAACTCAAAATCATTGAAAATGTAAGTGGGATGGTGTACAATGGATTATGTAAAGGTGGTTACAAGAACTATACCCTGATAGTGGCAACATGGTATGATAACACAATGATTTACCCAAAGGCAGTTATAATCATTGAGAAGATGGAGCTACCCTAGTTAGGATAGACAAACAATATAATAACATGCCCCTATATAGGCAAAAAAATTAAAGTGGTGACAACATAATGATTTGCCCAAAGTCAATTATAATCATTGAGAAATACAAGTGGGATGGTGTGCAATGATTTGCCCATAAGCAATTATAATCATTAGACCCCGATTATGGAAAACATGATAAACATGGCTGAGGATGATGATAACTTAACATAGAGGGTAATGATGAATTGGAACAGCTTACTAGTCGAGAGATACTTATCCAAACTAATAAAGGTTGAAATTCTTTTGTGGTTAATTACTCTATTTGGGATATGATTGGGAGTGAATCAAGATGTCGGTGTTGAAGAGATGCCACCATTATTGAATAGATTTATTGAAGCTAAATTTTGTTGTATCACGTTTTAGTAGGTATCATGATATAATATCATGAGGACTTGGTCAAAATATGCATGAGGATTGACTCTCGTAATCCAATACTCAATAGAAAATAATGATCCAATGATAGAAACCATGATGACAAGGTAAACATATAAATATGGATGGATTAGAGTATAATTGTGGGTAAGAAATCACCCAATGAACACACATAAACTAAATCAAGGCAATAGTGATTGAAAACAAATAAACAAGTAGACAAACAATTAAAATAAGAAAAAATAAGCAAATAAATAATGCAATAGAAACCCTAAGAATATTGCCCCTAGAAAATAGGTGAAAACTTAAAAAATGAAAAAAATGGGAGAATAAAAGATAAGGAATGGGATGGCCAAGTTGTCTCCATATGCACTAGGAAAGTGGATACTGCCTACATATCTCCACAGATATAATATCCAATGAAAAAAATTCAATCCAAATGTAGTTCTCCCAAGGAATGGGAAGAATGTGATAACTAAAGAAAACAAATAGAATGGATGTGATATAAGAATAGGAATGGTCTTGAAAAATGGCAAGCGCATGAGAGAAAAAGGCCAAAAATGATGGGGAAACTAAATGACAAGTGATTTGCTTGTAACTTAGTAAGGGTTCCCAGAATCCTTAAGGCAAATAAGTGGTTAATGTTTTTGTTATTTTCTAATGATTTTTTAAATGTTTTTAAAAGTGTTTTTGAGTGTCTCAACTCAATCAAGGATGATGAGGCACTAGATGGTTCAAGCTCACAAAATGGTGAGAGTGTTTAAACTAAGGTTGCTCACAAAATGGTGAGAGTGTGGCTTAGGTTACTTGAAAAACAATGAGAACATGGCTTAGGTTGCTCATAAAATGGTGATATCATGACTTAGGTTTCTCATGAAATAGTGAGAGCATGGTTTAGGTTACTCACAAAATGATGAGAGCATGGGGAAAAGGATGACTGAACTGACCTCAACAAGTATTGAGTGCTACCTACATAGTCCTAGAGTAGGACCTCAAGTCACTATAGTTCCACCCTTATAGTGAAAGAATTTGACTAGTGTAGTAGTCAATTCAAACAAAATAGGCACAATTGGTAAAAAGGCATAGTTCGACATAAGAAGTGGTAAGTTGGTACATCAAGGCTTAGTGTTACCCCTAATTTACCCATAAGTGGTTATAACTAGGATATAATAGCATAGATCAATGGTACTAATTTTTCCAAAGGTGGTTATAATTAGTATTAAGACCGGTGGTAAGAAAATAATAACAAATGAAGGATGTAACTATTGAAACTTCTATCACACTATCCCAAAGTATGATCTCTATTTGAGGTACTTGAACCAACTGATGAAAGTAAATAGATACATTGATACTACATAATGAATGGAAAAAAACAAGGTCAAATGAGCTAGGCTTTAGAACACACTGGGCTGATAGGTCAAAAATAGAAAGTGGATATGACAAAGAGGACAAATAAGGATGGTATTATGTACAAATAAGAATAGTGATAAAATGTCATAATTGAAATGATCCTAATATAAAATACACCTTAGTGCTCAATCATAGTACCACTTGAGATGAATAATATTCATTGGCTTTGAAATTTCATCTCTGTCTAGTGTGGCAAACTTGTATGCTCCTGATCTATAATCTGTAGCAATGATGAAAGGCCCTACCTAGTTTGGTTTGAATTTCCCTTTATGTTTCTTCTCAACTATGGCATTCTTTTGGTTTTATTTAAGAACAAGATCACCAAGTTCAAATGTTCTATTCTTAACACATCGATTATAGTGGCCTTTGAGTCATTTATAAAATGCTTGAATATTATTGAGTGCGAATGTGCATTTATCATCAAGTAGGTCTAGCTCTTGTAGGCAAGTTATTCGATAGTCATGATCATCTAGGACATGCTTGAAAGAGATTCATAGTGAAGGCAATCTGACCTCAATGGGAAGGATGGCTTCAATACCATAAACAAGTATGGAGTGGATCTCGTGGGGGTATGGTGATTGGTATGGTATGCCCAAATGAAAAGAAATATGTGGAGGTACTAATCATGATCGGCATCATTGAAAATATTTTTGAGAATATTGACAATGATTTTATTGGATGTCTCGACTTGGCCATTACCTTAAGGGTAATATATTGTAAAAAAATATTATGTGATATTATATTTAGTACATAGATGTTCTATATCCTTATTCTTGAATGATCCTCCATTATTAGATATAATTTTAGAAGGGATACTTTAGCGGAAGATGAGATGGTTGAAGATGAATTTGGAAATTTGCTTTCTAGTCACATAAGTGAGGGGTTTAGCTTCAACCCACTTAGTGAAATATTCAATGGCAATAAGGATAATTTTATGGCCATCTGATGAAATGGGGTTAATCTTCCCAATGAGGTCAAGTCCCTATGTAGAAAATGTCCATGGTGTTAACATCAATTTTAGAGTTTTTGTTGGAACATGAATCAGATTAGCATACCATTAACATTTGTCACACTTTTTTACATATACAATGGCATCTATGTCCATTATGGGACAATAATAACCAGTGTGTAAGAGATTTTTGGATAGGACTACCCTACTATAATGAGCTCCACATACTCCTTCATGAAATTCTCTTAACGCTAGCATAAAATCTACCAAAGGTAAACAATGAAGCAAAATTCTATAAAAACTACAATAGTAAAGGGTGTATCCAAGTAGAATATAACAATAAAAATAATGAGTGAAGACTTTGGTTTGTTTTAGAGAAAGTTTAGGTGGGATAACTTGGTCATGAAGGTAGTTATAAAGGTCTGAGTACTAGATATAATTAGGACTAACAATATCACAAATCATGGCAATAGTTGAAGGTTCATGAGCTGGTGTTGACAAATTATCAATGAGGAATTAATACTTGCTAGCTTTATCTATTTGTCAAATTATATAACCAATAGTATCCATGGCATTTTCATTTCTATTAATAGCCCTTAGTATATGCTCAAACTGTATGTTGGTAATTTTTTGTTTAATAGTCGATCACGGCTTTATATGGAACTCGCTTGTCATCCTTGGTCTAAAAATGATTTGTGACCTAATTAATGATTAATTGAGAATCACCATAAAATTAGAGATGAGATATATTCCAATGCACTACTTGTTGAAGTCCTTCAATAAGTGCTTCATACTCAGACATGTTTGTATAAGGAAGGCTGATTCTGAATGATTTAGGAATTCGATCCCCTTGTGGTGTAATAAAAAATAAGCCTATCCATGATCCATGTGTAGTAAATGAACCATAAAAATATAACTTCCAAGGCTACTAATCTAGGGGTGTGTCAATTATGGTTATGATAAATTCATCAGGAAATTGAAACGTGAGTGGTTGTGTTTCCATGAGAGGTGCTTCAGCAAGTTGATCTGCAAGAACTTGTCCCTTAATTTCCTTCTAATTGACATACTCTAAATCAAACTCACTGAGAAGTATGATCCATTTTGTCATTCTACCTTGAAAATATATTTTAGATAGTAGATACTTGAGTAGATCTACTTTTGATATGACCATGGTTTTATTATTCAACATGGAATGGGATAGTTTTTGAGCTATAAAGACCATGGCTAGACAAGCTTTTTTAATAGGTGTATAGTTATGTTCATATGTAACCAAGGTATATCTTAGGTAGTATACAATGTGATCCTTACCATTGTCATCATGTTGATCCAAGAGTGCCCCCAGAGCATGATCAGTAGCTGATAGGTACAACAAGAATGTCTTTCCTAGCATAAGAGGTAATAAAATAGGTAGATTAACCAGATAGTCTTTGAGCTATTGAAAATCTATTTGGTAGTGATCATCCTAGTGAAATTAAACTCTTTTCTTCAAAATGTGTATAAATGGATGGCACTTATCTACTAATTAAGAGATGAAGTGCCGGATTGACTATATCTTTCCCTATAAAATATGGAGTTGCTTTAAATTGATTGGTAGTGACATCTCAGTTATAGCATGGACTTTAGTCAAATTAACTTAAATACCTCTAAGAGACACAATGAATCCAAGTAATTTACCTGAATTTACATAGAACACATATCTATTTGGATTGAGTCTAACTTTTTACTCTCATAATCTTTCAAATATCTTACATAGCACTATTGGATGGTCAACCCTAGTTTTGGATTTTCCTAATATGTCACTGACATAGTATTCAACAATATCATGGAATATGATAGTCATGGCCCTTTGATATATAGATCCAATATTATTAAGGCCAAATGGCATCACCTAATAACAAAATGTTCCCCATAGAGTGGTGAACATTGTTTTGTGTTGGTCTTTTGGTGCTATTTTGATCTGGTTGTATCCTAAAAATCCATCCATGAGTGAAATAAATTCATAACTAGTCATGGATTCAATGATCATGTCGATATTAGGCAAGAGAAAATCATCTTTAAGACAAGCTTTGTTGATATCTTGAAAATTAGTAGAAATTTTGATCCCTTCAGGATTTTTACTAATAGGTACCACATTAGTAGAATACATCTTACTTCTAAAAGTTTTTTCAACTCTTTCTTTACCAATAAAATAATGCAATGATGTATCTTACATAGCTTTTGTTTTACAAGTTTAGTGTCAAAATTAACCACAAGGTGGTGCAAAACCAAGTGGGGTCTATAATTGTCATGTTAGAATAGTCCCATGTAAATATATCTACAAATTCTCTCAATAGATTTATAAAGACTTCATGTTCCTCCTTAGTAAGGGATGTGCCTAAATTTATCCATTATGGGCCTAATTGAGTCCTGATGTTTACCTCTATTATATCTTTGAATAAAAGGGTTGAACCATCTTCTAGGATAGTATACAATGACTTGAACTACTGGATTATGTTAGGGTCCTCTGTTAAGACTTGCTCTTTAACTTCTCCTAGGCATGATGAATCTGAGTCCTTGAATGGGAGATCTAGCCATGTGAAAAAATAGTCATAAATTATTGAAGAATTTGATCAAATACTTGTTGTTTCTCTAATTTGAACTTAGATCCATAAGCAAGTTCAGCATTGGTGGTCTCTTGGTCTAAATTTGAGGAAGAATGAACACCCCTATCTAATAGCACTTGAGACAGGTTTTCACCACTAGACTAGCCTTTATCTTTACTTTTTCCCTGGTCAAAAATCACTTCAAAGAGGTTTTCACTTTGGGACCTCAATGTTTTACTTATTTGTTTTTGTCTAAGGGTGTTCACTCGCTCTCCAAAATAGGCTACATGATCCAATGTGATTTAGAATCCTAATTTGTGATCACCCAACGAAACATTGTTTCTAAGGCCTAAGAAATCATAGAATGCCTCATCATTCTATAGCTCATCAATCGACAGAATAGATTCTTGTTGGTCCGAATCTATCAGTTGGGGATAATATAATGGTAAAGGGTTATGATTAATGGCCAAGCTAAGGGTATAAATAACATTTTTATTAAACAAGTTGATTTCAGCTAGTCATCAAAGGTGAGGCTATGATCGTACCCTACTTCGCTATCAACATCATCATCATAGTCACTAGTGATAGATTTTGAATAATATATGTGGGGTCACCCCTAAGTGGTTTAAATCCATGTCTATAAAGTCTTTCATACTTAGTCATAGAAATTGGCTCAATGGTTCCTTGATGATTTAGTCTGAGGCCTCTTCCTTCATAGTTGTGATGCTCCATGATCCTATTTGGAATAGGATACTTTTCACTTTTATAAAAATCAACTTGGTTATCGTTATAAAACCATGATTCATCTCCTTTAAGAGGGTTAGGTTCTAGGCTAGATCCTAGTACAAATGTGACAAGTCCTTTATCTTTGTTATTTTGTTGCCAATGCATATATGGGGTGACTTTAGGTCACCCAAAGGTTTTCAAGTTCTGAGGAAGATTGGCAATATGAAATGTATCATGGGTCACATACTCTCCCAATCCATTATTTGAAATGGTGAAATGATTGGAGGCTTCAGTAGATGGCATGTGGGAAAGGGAATCCAAGGTATTAGGATCTATGTAATTATCTGGTGAAGGATCAATAAGTATAGTCTTTCCTTTATCTTGCTTGGAACTTGGATTCATGATATAATAATAATTATATCTTTGAAATTTAGCCTCAATATGCTTTCAATATTCATATGGGTGTAAATCTCATAGAATATTCACTTCCATCCCTGAGTGGTAAAATTTAATGCATTGGTGCAACATTGATGAGACTACATGAATCTCATATAACTAAGGCTTGCCTAGAAATATATAATATGATAACTCAAGATCAAGCACATGGAAAAGTGTATCATGAGTCAAAGGCCTAATGATAATTGGCAAACTAATGGTGCCTTGTGACTCTCTTGATTATCATAGGATTTAATAGTTATTGTTTATGGATGGAGATCTCCAATTGTGTACCCAAAAATCTTGATGAGCTTTAGAGACACTATGTTAAGGTCATATCCATTGTCTATAAGGATTCATTTCACTTTATGCCATATTATATAAAATTATATGTATAATGGAATTATGGAATGGTCCAAGGGAAGAGATATCACTTTGGTTGAATGTGACTTGTTGGGCTGGTGCTAGGTGTCCAACCAAAGCTTGAAACTTATCAGGGGATATGTCACTAGCAATAGTGGATTGGGTCAAAAACTCATTCAAGATGTTCTTGTGGATTATTGACATTCATATAAAATATAAAATAGAAATTTGTGTTGGTATCTTTTGTAATTCTTCCATAATATCAAACTTATTATCTTGATCAGTAGTGAATGGTTTATTTTGAGGCTAAATGGTTGGTTGGATAAAAAGCAAAGTATCAGATGGTTGTGGGCTTGGGATAGTAATATTAGACCTCTGAGTTTTGATTACACAATCAAGATTAAATACTAGACCATTATTGCTAACCAATGTTGGACATGGTGTGGGACCAGACAAGACAAGTCTCAGTTGCCAGTGCACTTGCATGTGGGCACATGGTAAGAATGAGTTGTTGATATGAGGTCCATAAGTGGAAGCCCTAGTTTTTTGGTTTGCCTTTATGTACTCCCAAGTCAAATAAGGATTATCCATGTAATTTTGATAAATATTATTTTTTATTAAAGGCCTAGGTTGATTAGTACTTGGTCTAGGAGTAATGGATATGGTATTAACGCTACCCCCTACAATATGACCTACAAACCTATTATAGTCATGTGCAACTTCATGGTATGTTTGTTGGTTATTACCATTTTGACCTTGGTTTTGTCTATTTTTATATCATTTTGGTTATTATTATTTATTTTTGTCAATTCTATTGGTTTAACCTTTGATTTTGATAATATTGATCTTGTTGCTGCACTAGTCATTGTTGTTGTTGTTGATTGTTTTACTATTACTAATTGTTATGTCAAGAAAAGGGGTTTTGATAAATCCCAAGAGTTTCATTATAAGTGGAAGAACCATTATCCAATGTTATTTCTCCATTATCTAACATATCTTGAATTAAATTTCTGATTTGGACACATCTTTGTAGATTATGTTTGTTGACCCAATGATAGTCACCGAATTCATTTTCACAATACCAATCAAGATAAAGAATGCCTTATGGATAATACTTTGGTATAGGCCAACTAATCAGATAGCAAGCTTGAAAAATATAGATTTAATAGGTTCTCTTAGGTCACTAAAGACATGACGTGCAGACATAGTTCTCCTAAGAGGAGGGGTTTGAAATGGTAAAGGTTGTTGTATTTATTGTGCTTGTTTGTTGTACGTACGGCATTGGTTGGAGAGTTTATTGGGTAGGAGTAAGATAAAAATTTGGTGTAGATGATGTTTTAATATTTTTTACAATATGGGATTCATTTACTTCATTTCCTACAACATTCCTATTACAGTTGAATTACTTCGATCTTTCTTGGTTATTGGCTTGTGCTGGTTGTGATGCTTGCACTTGAACAAGATGTTCATTTTGGCCATTTCCTTGATTGGTATAATTAATTTTTATGACTCCTTTATTGATGAGCTCCCACTCGATCAAAAAACCTTTATCAACGATCTCTTTGAATGTATGTGAACATTGTAGTTCTAGATGGTAAGTTATCTCACTGTGAAAATTTTTAGTAAACACAAAGGTTAATTGTTTATCTGGTAAACTATGGGTGAAATAGATTGTAAGAGTTATTTATTGCTATAAATAACTTGAAAATCTCTCCCCATATTTTTTCTTTGCTTATGTTAAGTCCTCTAATAAAATCTCATGCTTGAGATTATAGGAAAAATACTACACAAATTTATCAAAAAGATCATCAGAGTCCATTACAAAAATTTTGGGAAAATTTAAAAACCACTCCAAGGCTTGTCTAGCCAAGCTCCTTGGAAACAACATCAAAATGTATATGTTACTATATGTAACTGGTTGACATACAATAAATAACTTGGTCAAATGATCCTTAGGGTCACCTTTCCCTTTGTATTTATCAAATTTTGGTGATTCGTATCCTGGAGGAAATGGTATCTACAAATACTCCATGTTGAATGGATATGAACACACATCATTTAAATTGAAATTTTTAGTCTGTTTACTCACTTGAATGGTATTGATTGCATTCTTCATTTGTTACAATTTTTGGGATAGGAAATTGGAAGGGACATGGTTTGAGGGAGAATGTTGGCTTGGGTAGATGGTTGGGAGGTCATAAGTGGGACATTTGACTAGGGTATGATGGAGATACCTATTGGGATATATTTTTTTGGTTGAGGAATGGGCTAGGAATATGCATACATGGATTAGGATGTACTTGAAATTTCACATTTGGCTACATGATATTCTAGTTTAAGTTGGAAATAAAGGTTCAAATGGGAGGATTTTGCAATTGGGATGGAGGGATATAACTATACTATGCTTTTTGTGGTTGAAAAGGGACATGCTACCAATTAATATAACCTTGATGTAGAGTAGGAACTTGTGGACCAAGACCCCGTCTCTAAATTTGTGACACATTTTGAACCAATAATTATCTAATAGGTACTTGAGAAACATGGGGACCTCCTTGTTGCATGAATACCTATGAGGAAGTGAAATCATGTTTTAGATTCAACATTTATCACTGACCAATATCTACACATTGTTAACTAGTCATTACCTAGTTTTTAATTGACATATTAGTCTGTGACTGAAGAGGTATGTTTGTCATTACCTGGTGAGGTGGAACATTAGTTTCTCCTGATTGAGGTGGTAATGTATTCATCCTTTGTTGTGATAATATATTAGATTATGTATACTATTGTAGAATACTACTCATTAATTGTTGAGGAGGAATAGGATTCATCACATTCTATTGTTGAGGCGTGACATTAGCCATTGCTTGATTTTCTAATCCCATAGGTTGTACACTTGAGGAAGTAGCTAGTTGAGGTTGGGGTGTAGAAACCCTTATTCCCTGGTATGATGATTTATTCATGGGATTAACTATAGTCACATGTTGTTGGCTAGTTGTTTATGCATTAGTACCACTTTGATCAAGATTGGACATTATTTGCACATTATCCACTATGTTTTGTTCACCATTCTATGTAGAGGCTGAAGATACTTCTTCAATAATGAGCATATGCATCAAGTTATCTATCTAAGTGATTTTTATAAATGTGTCAAAACTCAGATTCTCTTTTCCGTTTAACTCTATCAACACTCCTATTGCGGGAACTAGGTCAATAAGAGGCTTACTCACCATGTACATCTGATTGAAATCATGTGCTAAATTGAGGTAGTTTGATATGTTGTTTGAATTTGGTTAAAGTGATATTCCATGATTTTTTTGCCTCAATTGAATATATTAGGGTCTTGATAAATTGTTTGAATTAGAGCCATAGGATTTCTAGAAGAAACCTGTTGATCATAAATGATATTATGGGGCACTCATACTAGACTTGGTAAAATTTCATGAGGGATTTCTATTGGAAACTTGGTCCCTACATCTATGGCTCTAATGAAACTCTCATCTTTGTTCTATAACAAATTTTGGTCAAACAAAAATGGATCATATGTGGAAGCTATATTAGTAAGATATGACTATTGAATAATTAGCTCATCTACTATGGGTATTGTAGCTAGATATTGTGTGGTTTGTTCTTGGTCCTATTCTGAATAAGGTGGTGTGTTAACCAGATAGTTATCCAATTTATCTTGGCTTTCTACCCCTAATTGAGTATTATATGAAGGATAATAATTCATCTCATAAGTAATATTATCTGCATAAGGGTCTTACAACATTTCTTCCTACGCAACCACATTACTAATCCCTAGGTTGTACATGAGTCCACTACGAGTGTAGAAATACATGTTAGGATCCATAGTCAATGCTTTGCAATAAAAGGTAAAATATTTCTACAAACTCTAAAAAAGACAAAATATAAAACAAATGATGCTTCAACTTGGCCTAGATTTATTAAAAGGATCAAAAGGTTTATGCAAATATTTGTGAGGAAACAAGCTAGCATAAAGTATCTAACATTTCACTATTCACACAAATATAAGTAAGTAAATGGACCAAATATCAAAATGCCAAACTCTAAGGTCAAAGTGTTTCAAATTAGTCCAATCTAGGAATTTAAAAGTTGTTAGGTATTTTGGCCAAATGCAGCATCAAAAGCTAGGCTCAAATAAGGCATGTGCTAGGTCTCTTGGCCAAATGATGTCAAAAGCTAGACTTTGAAAATAGATGAAAGTTTTAATCTAATAGATTTGATACACTTTTAAAAAACACTAGGAATTTGATTCTTGGATATAAACTTGATCAACTAGGTATAAGGTATGAAACAAAAGGCACTTTAAGAATAGTTTATTTTTTCACAAAAATGGTATAAAACTTGGTTCTTTTGACAAACAAGATAGACAAAGGTGAGCAGTATAACTATGCTTTAGATAAAGGATCACAAAAGTATACTCGAATTAGTCAAATAATGTAGGAACAAATTTGGAACTCTATGCAAAAGTGTCTATGAAATAATATTTAAAATGTTTTAGGCAATGTAACGATGTTATACTACCCAAAAGGTGTGATAAAAAGTTTGTTTCAAAAAATCTTTAAGGCAAAGAGATTTTCCCACAATTTTGATAACATAACAGTACTTTTTCTTGACTCAAAATTTTTATGGTGTATAGACTCAAAGTGCAAGTGTTTAACACAAAATGGCTTAAGTCTATCAAGTGAGGACAATGATTGAGTCTTAAATAACCTTCAACCCAAATTGGAAATTAAACCTAAGTTCCCTCAAGTTTAGTGTAAATGGAAAACCCACTTAACACATCAACCCTATGAACTTGTAAAGGTGTAATTCTGAATTTAGATTATAAGTGAAGGACTTCAACAACTTTGGTAATGGTCTAGACTCAATTGGGTAGCATAAGTATGCCAAAGTGGATGATATGACTCTCAAGTTTTTGATGAACTTTGAACAAGGAAAATTGATGATAAAACATGGGTAGCATAATGCCTCTTTATTCAAATAAAAATTTGGACTATGTGTTTGGTTTGGATTGTTTTTTTACACCAAGTTTAGGCTTCAAACGTGACTTTAATTTAGGACAAGACCAACTAATTAATTTCCCTTAGATCCTAAACTGACAAGGTTTCTTGGTATTGTTGGAATCCATCAATATACATCATTTGAGAGGATTTTAAGTTTGCATATAAAATTAAATATGCATTATATAGTAGGTTTTTTACACCCCTCCTTCTCTCAAATGACAATATTGCAACATGGACCTTGAGGTGCACCTTGCACCAACAATACTTCCACAGTAAGTGTGGATTTGTCTAATATATAACAAGTTTTTTAAAGATATAGGGGAATAAATTTCACAATGAATTTCATGCCAAATAATGCAAAATAAAAGCATAAATTTTGGGTTTGTATCACTTGGCTTGTTGCAAAAAGGTCTAGTCCTTTTTACAACCACTACATCTTGTTGTTCGATCAGTGTAGTATGATGTCCAAAGTGTCACTATGTCCCTTGTATAACTCCAAAGGAACCAAATGAAGTCAATGCTGAGAGGTGAAACCCCAAGTTAAAACTTCCCTAAAGAACTTGTGAGAGGTGATGAAGTCCCCGTCGCAAGCCAAGTTTGCATAAAAATAAAAAAGCATGAAATTAGAAAGACTTTAGGGTCATTTTCAAGATCACCCAAACTTTGATGAGTTTCTAGGGAGTTCTTTAGATGAATTTATTTATAATCCTTTGACTAAGCTAATTGTAATAGGAATGGTGCTTTTGATTCCAAGGGTTCCCTATAGGGGACAAATGGAAGAGCATATACGCAACATTCCTCTTTTTACCAAAAAAAAATTTGATTAATCAACTATTAAAATTTTCATTTTAAGACCAAATTAAAGGTTTGGTGGCATTCATTTGACCCCTTGGTCTTAGTTTCAAACTTTGAAAATGTTCACCAAAAACATCTAAATTCTTTGTTAAACACCAAAACAAGGTTTCTAATTGATTTTTAAGCATACAAAAGGTGATTTAAACATGTGTTTGAGTAAATGTGAGATTTCTCCTATAATAAAAATTTTAGCATGTCCTTTAGCTTTGAATATCTTTTTATCTTGAAATATTGAACTTTGGAAAAATAGCTCTCAGGTCTGTGTTTTAAGAAAAACACAGTGACCGATGTCAGTTACTACAACTGATGATGGTTACTTTGGCTAACCAATGTCAGTTATCTAACCGACATTGGTTATACTACTATGACCATCTCGATAGGTATATAACTGATGGTTTTACCAACCAATGTTGGTTAAGCTATGTAATCGATGTCGGTCTTACATGTCGATGTCGATTATTGTGCAAAATTGTGGAAAACAAAAAATGGCAAAATAAAGTTAAAAAATCAATTTGCAAGAGTTTTAAAGGTCTAAATAAATATTTTAGAGTTGTAAAATGATTATCTTCAGATGTGAGATGTGTCTAGTCCCACCAGGCATGCCATTATGTGATCTAGGAATTTGACTCAAGAGAGGATGGCTAGTATGGTGTTAGTTCCAAAATGAAAACAAAATGAAATAAACACACTAATAGCATAACATCTCTAGGCCTAGACCCTAGGGAGAGTTTAGCTAAAAACAACAAATGACAAACACAACTAAAAAGAAAAGAATGAAAACACAATAATTCCTTCACCTTCTGTGGATGCTCCAAATGCCTTTGTAGCGGTGGCTTGCTCAGCTTATGCTCATGAAGTCCTTAGCAATGGAAGCTTGGCTACCTCCATCTCTCCTTGGCACCTTTGGCTTGTGGATTGGCTTGGAATAAATTTGTCATGGTAACACTATTTGCATGAATCTTTTGGAACTAATCCTACATTATAACTTTGCACAAATTAAGCTTAGAAATTATGTTCTTGACCTCTCTATTTATATATTTTTGGATTTGATCATAATTAACCTGAACCATCCATCTCAAGATTGAGATGTGTGGTTGATGATTAATTCTAGTTTTGGAATTAAGTTTGTAATTATCCTCATTATGACATTAGAAGAAGGGGAAATTAAGAGGCATGAAGGGCATCATAGAAGGCACTGATGAGGCATCAGAGGCATTAATTTTGATATTTGTGGCATTTATGGCCTAGGGATGTCTTCCCAAGAAATGAGGTCACTTGATGATGTAGATATTCCATATTCATTTCCAAAAATAAGTATTCAACAAGTTCCCATGGAATTATTAATTAGGCCTTGATTTGGATTAATTAGCTCTTAAGCATGTTTAAGCACTTTATGCACAATTTACTCAAATTGATCAGAATGTCTTGTTATTGGTCCAAAATTTGATTGGATTAGAATTGGAAGGCAATGTCAGATGCATTGGAACTATATTCCTATTTAGGATGTTTCCAACAATAAATAATAAAGGCATATGTATTGTGCAAAGGATTTGATAGGGAAGAGTAATCTAGAGCACCTAGGTGCAAATTTTTCATTTTGACTCAAAATGATCTGATCAAAGTTAGTTGGCCCATAAATTACATTACCCCATTTAGGGATAACCTAGCCAAAATTGGCACTTGAATATGTCAATTTCACATCTTTTAATGCATGTTAGTGTTTTTAGGCTAAATTGTGCATTTTGGGTGGAAATTAGCCAAAACCTTGATTGGAGGTTATTGGTGGATAGATTTAGATGTTTATAGTTAAATCCTAAGATCTGTAGCATTAGTCAGGGTCTACATGAATCCATGACTCCAAAATCCACACTGCACAAGTATTTTTATTAGCCTAATTTTCCCTTTTTTAGCTTGATGTAATTTACAATACAATATTAGGATTAAAAAATCATAAAAATAATTTATTCCTTCCTTACATGCTTATCCTTGGCATCCATTTGTTGGGATAGTCACATGAAATCAGAAAACAATACTAATTCTCTCATATTGATATGAGGATAGTAAATGTCAATTTGTTCATAGTAATTTGAAACTGTAGAAAATGTTTGTTTTACCTTTGGGAATCTAGATATGCTTGTCTCTATCAATATACCCTCCTATCTTCCTTTTAAAACCTCTAGCCTAAAATCTCTTGTTATGCTATTGTCTCTTCTCTGTAGCTCCTGATGCTTTCATTTCCTTTTACACAAGAGCCTCAAAATTAGAAGGCTTAAAGTGTTTTTGAAAGGCTAGTGTTTATGGGTGAAAATAGGTCTTATCAACTAAAATTTACTTTTACAAAGAGTTAGATTATTTTTTACTATCATATCCAACAACACAATACCATAGTTTTAAACATTAACCTTTGATGATATTATCCCATCTGCTCCATATACTACATTGAACAAGTAAAGATTTATCTATTAGATTAGATCATATATGTTCTAGTTTAAACAAATAATTATTTAATAGAGTAGTACTTGTTGGAATATAAATAATGGATACTTTGAGAGATAGAGTTGAATTCAATGATTCTATGGAGTCTAGCCCACAAACTAATTGGGCAATCCCAAAATATACTACATGTGTTGTCATATCCTCATTCAAGAGAATATCTATAGGATTTATATTACAATATACAACTTGCATTAACTAATCATGATTCATATATTCCAATCCATAAACTACATCTATTTATATGCTCAATATTGCACCTAGGCCCAGTGAACCACCATCTAAAAACAATAGTTTCTCCAAATTTATTCTAGACATGAATTGGAGAACCAACATTTTTTTTCCATATTATGAATAAAAGGTAATGAGATTAAATAGATTTGTATGCCTAATGTTTCCCATAATATTTCACTCTACAATCAAAATATTGTTTTCCTTATCATTTTTAATGTTGAGGAGCTTGAAAGGAGCAACTATGTCATCGTTTAAAATATCTTTATAAACATAGCCAAATATATCAGTCTTGAGCAAGTTTTCCTCTTGAAATCCATTAGTTACTTCAACAATTTCTTGATATGAAACTCCCATGTGACCGATGATATTTATTTTTCAATCATCTTTGTAGATACTAAGATTCAACTTACACATATGCAAGCGATGGCTCTGGTAAATTAATCCCCCAATTGGCACAAAGAAAAATAAAATTCCAAATGCTCCTACTGTTAGTCTAGTTTTTAGAACATTATTACTATGGTTTTTAGATTAATTAACGACAATTGGGCATGAGGTAATATGCATCCATTATCCAAAAAGAAAGAAATTTTACATAAATGATGAAGCTGTGAAGTTTTTGAAGACACCTTATTCTAGGATTTCTCCACTCAAGTTATTGAAAGACAAGTTCATATACTTCAACATATTCAAATTTCTCATGGGCATAGGTATTGGTCCTAAAATATTGTTAAAAGATAGATCCATATCCTCCAAGGATTTTAAATCACCAAGAAAATTAGAAATTTGTATTTGTATTGAATTTGAAGAAACATTGAGATGCTAGAGTTGTTAATAGCTTTTCAGAGTGGCTAGAATTTGACCTTCCAACCTATTGATAGAGACATCTAAATCTTGGACATTTATCATATTTCCAATCTCTAGCAATAATTGTCTTTGTAATGAATCCCTTGACAAGTTGAAATAAACCTATAAACTAGGAAGATAATCCACTTCAAGGGGTAGGCATCATGTGAATTAATTATCATAAATGTCCAACAACTCTAATTTATAGCACTACCCCAAACTAGTAGGTATGTTACTTGATAGTAAGTTGTAATGAAGCATAAGATGTATTAGTTGTTAAAGTTGTGTAATGGTATTAGGAATAACTCTAGAAAGCTTATTATGGCTCATTGATATCTTCCCAAGTTATATTATTTCACCAATCTCATTGTGTGTGCTTCCTTCCAGCTTATTATTATCCAATTGTAATCTTTATAACTTCCCATGTTTTCACGATAAGGAAGGGATCTAGTTGGGTAAAGAGATTAAAATATAAATCAAGTTTGGTCAAACTAGTTAGGTTAACAATCTATAAAGATATATGTCTTGTTATACTATTTAAATTTAGTAAAAGTAGAGATAGATTTGTGCGTAGTTGCTCTAACAAGTATCATGTCAAATAATTATCATGGGAACATAATTCATTTAGTTGGGTACAACTGTCCAGAGATGATAGAATGAGAATTATGGTAGAACTGCCACTTAAAAATTGATTAGAAGATAAGATTAGAAGTTTAAAGTAAGATAGATTATTAAACATTAAAATCATAATTCTTGTTAGTTGATTTAACTCTAAATCCAGATAAACCATTTGGGAACAATTTGAAAGCAAGGTTGGAATGGTGCCTTTGAGAATATTACTCCATAGATAAAGCACTTGAAGCTGAGCTAATTTCTCCAACTCAAGTGGGATCTCACCACTCAAGTGGGATCTCACCACTCAAGTTGTTTCTATTGAGGTCATGACCTTCTAACCTATTAAATAAAAAATTATATATAAAATAGGTTATGGAGAAAAAAAATAGATATAGATAGATATTTTGTTAATGTGTGGTTGCAGAAGAAGAGAGCATAGAATAAAAACATAGTAATAGTTATAAGGAAAGAGAACGGATCTTTAGAAATCTGTAGATGAGCAGATATGAGGAAAACATAACGTATATGTAGCAACATTTTAGCAATATATGTTTTAAATTTTGTGTGTCTATATTTGTATGCATTTTTAAATTTTGAACAACTTATATATGCACATAGCAGCATTGTGTATATAAATAGAGCATAAACTCACATAGCAGCGTTGTTTGTTAATTTGGATCTCTAGCTATCACAAAAGATGGAATAATCAAGTTAAAAATTATATATATACATATATATACATATATATATATATATATATATATATATATATATATATATATATATATATATATATATATATATATATATATATACAGATATATATATATATATACAGATATATATATATACAGATATATATATATATATATATATATGTATGTATATATATATATATATATATACATATATATATATATATATATATATACATATATATATATATACATATATATATATATATATATACATATATATATATATATATGTATATGTATATATATATATACAGATATATATGTATATATATATATATGTATATATATATATATACATATATATACATATATGTATATATATATATATATATATATATATATATATATATATATATATATATATATACATATATATATATACATATATATCTGTATATATATATATATATATATACATATACATATATATATATACATATATATATACACACATATATATACATATATAGATATATATATACATACACACACACACACACACACACACACACACACACACACATGTATAATACCTTACCTTATTAACAATATGGAGTGCCTAAAGGGTAAAATTAGTTGTTATTTTCTATTGCAAAATACTATATTGGGCAGAGTCTACTGAGAAGTTGTTTCATTAAAGCTGAAATTTGTGACCAAGAAAATAATATATATGTTGACATGACATAATTTAAACTATGTTTATTTTACATCACTATAATACACACACACACACACACACACACACACACACACACACACACACACACACACACACACACACATATGTATAATACCTTACCTTATTAACAATATGGAGTGCCTAAAGGGTAAAAGTAGTTGTGATTTTCTATTGCAAAATACTATATTGGGCAGAGTCTACTGAGAAGTTGTTTCATTAAAGCTGAAATTTGTGACCAAGAAAATAATATATATGTTGACATGACATAATTTAAACTATGTTTATTTTACATCACTATAAAAAGGGTTTAGTTTTTTTATTCTTCCCTAACCAAATATCAAATTGAAGTTCAATATTGGTTATCATAATTTTGATTAATACTCTTAACATTATGATGCATATAATGCAAATTTGTTGATTTTTGGCATTTGACTTGAATATGAGTTTATGAGACTAGAAAACAAAGCCTCTCTTTTACTTACGGATCTTATTTCACTCATTATAACTCTACTACTTCCCATGGATCCATCCTAGGTTTGAAAAGTAAATCCATAAACATAGTTAGTTCAATATTTTTAGAGAAACCCTTTGTAAAATCCATATTTTTTTGCCTGTAATTAGAATAAAATCATCTACAGGATCCAAAACCTCATTTTTCCAATTGAAATGTTTTAAATGTTAGTTTCATCCATAATTCATTAGGTGAAAATTGACATAGTTCATAAATAAAAAAGGGATCCTTGGTGCAAGGTAAAAGACATTGTATTTTTTGTAATACACAAAAAAAATTGATGTAGAGGTCCAAGAGCCAAATCCTAGTTTTTTATTGATCTAAAATAGAATAATTTGAGTGGTATTTTTATTCTTCAACCAACTAGGTAAGCATTGACATGGTTCTAAAAATGAAGTAGATCCTCACTTTTCCTTGTAATTTCTAAGTCATCTTCTAAAAGCATTTTTTCCCTTGGTGTGATAGAATATTCACTGGGGTTTTTATAGTTTTAATTATCACATTATAATTTAACTTTTAAACTCATTATGTGCTTCCATTATTCTTTTATTTCAAATTGCTTAAGCTATGGTAGTTTAAGAGCCAAATTTGTAGGTCTGAGGGGTATCCATTTTCTTATTTTATGACTTTAAAACCATTTTATTTTCATGGTTATTTTATTTATTTATTTTTCTTACTTTTTTTTATTGTTTATTCTAGTTATCAATAGTTTTGATATTTTTTTTATTTAATAAATCATGTGTTTTATCCTAGATGCCACAACCCTAGGGTCAAATTCACTTTATACTTGCACCCCTTGTCAAAATGAGATCGATCATTTGAATATACAAAGAGCATGGAAACCAATATTATATAAAATTCAAGGAAATGAGAAACATACAATAGTATTCATATCATATACAACTAACTCTGCTATAAAGTCTTCCAATTGAATAATTTTGTTTAAAATAAGCTTTCCATTATGAACCTATCAAAAGTAATAATTTGGTATCAAAAAACTTATCTACTTCCATTCATAATTAAGAAAAAAAATGAATATAATAATTTTTTCAATGAGTCTACAATTGAGATAATCATATGGCATAGAAAAAAGTAGTCACAATTTTCATCTTAAAAGCATGACTTATATGCTATTTTTTATAGTCTTGCATCTAGAATTTGTAGTCAGTGTGTGAAATTTAAAATACAATTTCTTAATTAATTATGACCACATCAAACATTATATTTAATAGGCCATACTTATTAGACACATAACAGGCTAAGAATCCTTGAAAATATTCTAATTATGTAATAATTTCCCTGATTAAAGTTGAGTAAAATTACTTATTAAATTTTCTTTATTTCTAAAAGGATGATATTTTAAAATATATTATATATTTTGTATGGAAATATATATGTAAAAATAAACTAGAAAAAGACATCCTTTTAGCTTTTCCATAATTTGCATAGAAATCGATGTTGATCCTAAGAGTTTTTCAAAAGAGATAGTGACATAATCTTTGACTCAACCTATGATAATGTTTTCTTGTGATAAAATTTTTAGTGAGACTAATATGTTAAAATATTTTAATACATATCCTCCATCATCCTCTCATTTTGGATGTTCATTACTATTTTTGTGATGATGATGCCCTATCCCTGCTGATATTACATGATATGACTATGTAAGGCCTGATATTAGGATCAACCTAAATATTTGAGAGTCTGAGAGATGACTTAATCTCTACTCTTAGATAAATAATGATAGATTTGAAGAGTCATTATTAGAGATTTCCTAGACTACATAAGGTTTTTTTGTAAGTTCCTAGGGTTCCCAACAATTCTCTTGGAGTGCCTGCAGGTATCCTAGCTTATCTTGCAATATCTCAGTGACCCAAAAAACTTGTACGGATCAAATAATAATGGAAAAGGGCCTAAAAATTAGTATATTTAGCCATTTTTAGGAGATAAAAATGTGGTAGTGTATGGGTGAATAAGAGGAAAACACATGGCATCCCGAGGCCTATTCAATAATCTTTACACTTAGAATTTTTGGAGTTTCAAGAGTGTACGGTAGTGTTATACTATGGCTAAATCATGAAGAGACATGCACCATGATGTTAGCCTTTCTATTTTCATAGTCCTAGACATATGAGATGTGTCAGTCCTAGAATTAGAACTCTAAGGCCCTTGAGATACCCTTGAAGGTGCTATAAGGCCCTTAAAGGTATCTTGTAGGAGATACTTTGAAGGGCCTTGTAATACCTTCAAGGTCATTATATGTTTTAGAATCATGTTTTGGTTTAATTTATGTCATAATATACCTTGAAGGGCCTGGTAGCCAAAAATACCTTGAAGGTACTACAACAACCTTCAAGGTATCTTAGGACATACATTGAACCAAAACATGCCTCTAAAACATGTCTTGAAGGTATTACAAGGCCCTTCAAGGTATCTCCTAAGAGACACCTTAAGATACTTTGAAGGGAATTTTAATACCTTCAAGGTATCTCTTATGACCTTGAAGGTATCTCCTAGGAGATACCTTGAAGGTAATATAAGGCCCTTCAAGGTATCTTAAGACATACATTAAACCAAAACATTCCTCTAAAACATGTCTTGAAGGTATCACAAGGCCCTTCAAGGTATCTGCTAGGAGACACCTTAAGATACCTTGAAGTTAATACATGTCACTTCAAGGTCTCTAAGGACATACATTGAACCAAAACATGCCTCTAAAATATGTCTTGAAGGTATTACAAGGCCCTTCAAGGTATCTCCTAGGAGACACCTTAAGATACCTTGAAGGGACTTGTAATACCTTCAAGGTATCTTTTATGACCTTGAAGGATATACCTTGAAGGTAATACAAGGCCCTTCAAGGTATCTTAAGACATACATTGAACCAAAACATGCCTCTAAAACATGTTTTGAATGTATTACAAGGCCCTTAAAGGTATCTCCTAAGAGACACCTTAAGATACCTTGAAGGTACTAAAAGGACCTTCAAGGTATTTTAGAACATACATTGAACTAAAACATGCCTCTAAAACATGTATTGAAGGTATTACAAGTCCCTTCAAGGTATCTTATGGTGTCTCCTAGGAGACACCTTCAAGGGCCTTATATTACCTTCAAGGTATCTCCTAGGAAATACAAGGCCCTTCAATGTATCACCTAAAATGTGCCTCTCATGGTATCTTTCAAGACATACATTGATCCACAAATTTATACCCGTCAAATAGTAAATAGCAATACCTTCATGGTATCTTTGAATAGATATATCTTCCTTTAAATTACACATTTTAAAAACCACCTTCTTAAATCAAATTTAAATGATTAAACATCCAAAATATTATATGCAAATTTTTTAAAAAAAGAAAGAGATATATCAAAGTAAAATTCAAGTTATACCATAAAGGTATCATTAAATATATATCTTATTATTAAAAGATATCTCCATAAAATATCTCTCAATCTTTGACTAGAGAGATACCTCTCCTGTGAACTCTTAAAAGATAAGTTGGTCCTAAAAACCATCACCATAAACATGTAAATAATACTACCCTCATGCTAGATCCTATAAATCTCATGAATCTTAATCATGTTTTTCAATACTTATCCCTTTTATCAATTTGACATGATTTCAAAAATTTCATTTTAAATCTAAAATTTATAGAATGGGAGAATCATGTAAAGTATCTTCCAAGAGATACCTTGAGAGGAATCATCTATGAGAACCTTCTCAAGATATGACCCAAGTCACTCAGAATAAATCTCTTAAAGTGAAATCCAAATCACCTAAGAGATACTTGGAAAGGTATTTTTTTTAAAGATAATTAGACCATCAAATTAATCACTAGAAAAAAATAAATATTACTACATTCAAGGTAGATCCTACACATTAATAGTTGCATATAAATCATACAATTTCAAAACCCACCCCTCATATCAATTTGACATGAATTTAAATGCAACATATTTTACTCTAATTTAATAAAATAAGATACCTCTCAAGGTAACTATCAACATATATTTTGGCTCTTATATCATACACCATCAACACATAAATAGTATTACTTTCAAGGTATATACTAGATGATATTGCTTGCATCAAAATGATATGTTTCAAAAACCTATACCTTATACCATATTGACATAATTTAAAATCTACTATATAGTATCCAATTTTTTTTAAATTTAAGATAACTCTCATATACCTTGGCACTCAAATTCAACACCATCAAAAAAGAAGTAATTAATACTTTTAAGTTACTTCTTAAGTGATACATCTAGCATAAAAATTATATGTTTTAAAAACTTGTCCCTTAAATAAAATTTTCATGACTTCAAAACTAATATATAATATCAAAATTTTATAAAATGTAATCTCAAGGATTCTCTCAAGAGATAGCTTGGCATCCAAATCCACAATCATTAATAAGTAAATAGGAATATTTTAGGGTATCTCCTTGATAACACATCTTAAATTTAAATTAGTTATTTTTAAAACCCACATATTATACCAGAAGGTAATAAATTAAATTAACATTTACACATTTCTCATTACATTATATGTCTTGAAGATGCCTTTAGGGTCATACTACTTTCATATAAAATGATATGATTTCAAAGCCAATAACTTCTATCAATATTTTATTAATTAAAATAGATATCTCAAGGTATTAACCTAGAGATATGAGAAGTATTTCCTATTATAAACCTATCAAGGTTATCTAAAGATGAACCTTGGCTACTAAATTTATCACCATCAATAAGTAAACATTATGTTTTCCTTAAAAAATTATGTGTATATGTTATTTACACTTATGAAACTTATGTTATGATGGTCCAATATTTTTTAATTTATGACATTATTTCAACATCTTCCTAAAAAATTTAGTATACCATACCATTAAAGATAAAATTAGTGTTAAGTGTAGAGTTAAACTTCAATTATTTGTATCCAATTAAAAAACTTTACCAATGTTATTGGAATTTATTTTGAAATTTCTCAAGGCACAAATCTGATGCCAAACTAACAATGCAAGGCAATTTAAATTACATTAAACCAATTTTTAAGTATTTATTTAATAATAATAGAAATTTTTTGGTAAATTTAATGCCAAAAGAGTCCCATCCTTAAGATTGCTGTTATACACTCTACCTAATACCTTCTTATCTAGTCTTTATTATTAGAATTGAATTACCCTGAAGCCCTGCTAAGTTTGATAGTAGGAGTAAAGATAGTTGTCACACATTTATTAACTACATTGATGGATTTATAATTAATATTGCATTAAAGAATAACCATTAAATATGGCTTCACTTATGTCTTTATATGTTTAGGTTGAGCTTAGTGCAACCAAATTGGTTACAAGAATTCATGTAATCGAATTCAATGATGGAGCAAATGTAAGTAAACATTTATTTTCCTAAATCCAAAGAGTGAAAAATATAAGGTAAATCAGAAGCCAAAAACACCAATAATCAATCAGGTCTTATTCAAGATGTTAAATAAGAGAAAGCTTTGTTTGTATCAAGACTAGAAATTGGAGACCAAACAAACCCATACTATAAAGTAATTTTAAGCACACTTAAATCCCTTCCTTTCGAACAACACTTTTTATGTATAAAATATTACCAAACTTAAGAATTTTCTTCAAGGAAAGACCAAAGAGTCTTCCTCTAAGTTTATTAACCTCAAAGCCTAATCATTGAGTTTGGTAACCTCGAAGCCTAATCATTAAGTTCAGCAACCTTGAAACCCAATCCATTCATCAAGACCCTTATTGGTGTGAGTGATAATACTTATTTTTTAAATGGAATAATATTTTTTAATGGTTTTTTTATATAAACAAGAAGACTTCTTAGGAAATAACTCAATTTTTGGGTTGGGATGGAAATTTGTTTATAATAAGAGCTAATAGATAAGGGGTCTTCCCACATCAAAATAATAATTATGAGCTTTCAATAAGTGCATGATCTTGTCATATTTCATAGAATATATGAATTGGATGTTAGGATCCTATTTTTTGCATTCACATTATTATGAGTTATTTAAAAATAAAACTACTAAAACATATATAGGAAAATAATATGAAGATGGTCATAATCAATAACAATTTCATACCCTCCTCCCTACATTGGGATAAAATGATGTCTGCCATATGAATCATATTATTAAAAGTTTATATTCCATCAAGAATAACACAATCCTACTTCAACATTTATGAGAGCTACTAATCATTGATTGGGATTGAGTACCATCTAATCAACATCAAGTAGGATTATAATGATAAGATGCAGTGCATCTAAACAAAATTCATGTTAAGGCACTATGAATTCACAATTCATAATGTGAAGTTTTAACAACATTTGAGTATACTTACAGGTTTCACACTCAAATGGTTTATGAAATTAGTGAAATCAAAATAAAATCCAAAATTTTCAAATTATATATATATATATATATATATATATATATATATATATATATATATATATATATATATATATATATATATATATATATATATAATTTGAATCTTTTGGCTATCATTAGATTTCATGCTCAAGGAGAGACTTGACATCTCTTCAAATCAAATGTCATACTATGCTATTCTAATTTCATGCCAGTTGACAAAATTATATTCTTGTGATCTTGTAGGAAGCTTAATTAGTGCTACCTTATTATGGGCAATAACATCCCTATCTATAGTCTCTCATTGTTTTACTTACTCCATTCTAAATTGCATGTTTGTGAAATATGTTTTGAGTTGTGTAAAATAAAATTCAATTATTGCAACCTTTTTCTATTATATTGAAATCCTTAGGGCCAAACTAAGACATATCCCATTCAGATAACATTGGACACTCTTTACAAAATATCAACTTATGCATTCATTTATTGATTAACATTATGTATATCCAAACTTGGTGTTGAGTTTAATGAATACCATTTAATATAACATTGGATCACATGTACTAATTTTTATATGAAATTATGATCATTTAGTATGAAAACACTTTTTAAAACTTGTTAATGGTTATTACTTGAATGAATTCTTTATTGGTTGGTAATGAAAGTTTTGTGATTGATGTTGGTAACATTACTCAATATTTAAGAAGTTGAAGTTTGATTCATTCTTAAAACTATTCATATGAATCAAGAATAAGTATTCAGTGAGTTGATTTGATTGAAGTCTATACAAGACTATGATATATATTCATTTAGGCTGAATTAGTTTGATGAAATGTTGAATTTACTTGATATTTGATTTATGCTTAGTAAAAATGCTGAGTTAAAGGTCATCACAATCTTTTATACCTCAAATCTTTACAACATTTAATAAATATTTATTATGACATAATAAACATTTAAAAATGTTGTGCATACCCAAATTACTATTTATGTATTACTATATCTATAAAATAATATTTTGTATTGAATGAACCTTACAAGAATGTGGAAATATTGATACCCTATTATAATCTTCATAGATATTTTTTCCTAAGAATTGTAACTACAAATTGAGCATGCATTAAGATGTAATTGACATATATAATATTTGGTTAAAAAATATACAGTTAGTTTCATTATTCTATAAATTATGTATTTTTGATATCAAAACTCATGTGATCGTGTGCATCTAACTTGTTCTCAGACTCTTTGTTTGGTACTTTCAGAAATTAATAGAGAATTTTTTGAGGGGATTGCTTATATTTTAATGATTAATGAGAACTGTCATATTAAATATTTTTTTCATTTGAAGCCTAAAATACGTTGTATTGAATTCACATTCTATTCAAGTGTCAAATTATATAACAATATTATTATGGAAAGAAGTGGGTCCATTGTGTTAGAAAATACCCATTTATTAATTTTTTCTTAATCTGTTTAAGTCTCCTTGTGTATACTTCCATTTTTTCATACCTTTATGTCAGACTATTTCAAAATACAACTTATAAAATATATTTACAATTTATTCAAAAAATTATTTGAATTATTTTGATGAGCCTCCATAAATAGTTTTAGGTATTGCATCATGGCAAACACAAGGAATATATTGTTCAAAATAACAATGGAATTACCTATAATTTTTTAATTTAAGTTATTGTTGCATTCAAATACAAAAATCTTATCTAAATACTCTAAAATTGATATAATGTATAAGGATTAAAGTAATTTATTTTACATTTTGAATAGAATTATGTTTTCCACATCTCATCAACAATGATGATTTGTATTTTTTCTTAAAAAACTTATCAAGAACTTGAATTTCTAGGTACCTAGTGGATATTTATTTAAAATTAATGATTCAAATAACATGTAAAACATTTTTTTAAAATATTTCTATAAAATTAGATGGTAATCATTAATCAAATTCTTATGTCAATTTTGTAGCATTTTTAAAAATATCTCTAAAATTATATAGGCCTAACCTTCATAAGTTCATCTCATCCATCTACATGAAATCTCATAGTCTATTTCAAACCAATTATCTATCTTATTCAGAAATACTAAAAGACTTTCACATTGAAAGTAACAACCCTATTATTTCTAATTTACCAATCAGTCACAAGGAGAAAGTCTTAGCCAAGTTTGAAGCACCTAAAAAGCTGAGATTTTTTTCCAATTACCAAGTATTGAAAGATAGATTATAAGTTGCATACATTCATTGAGCATTATTGCACACATTCACCTAACGAAGAAAACTTAATGTGGTTTGAATTACCTATTTATATTATTTTATTTATAGGTATTTCTCAACCATGTTAGTTCAACCCACATTTACTCATTTTTTATAGGCCTAATTTTGTCATTGTAAGTGGACCTATGGTTCCAAGTAAAGGAGATTTTTTTTATGAGTTGTGCACATAATCAGACCTTGGGATCACTCATAGAGTTTAAAATAAAAATACACATAAATGCCTATTTAAAAACAAGAGAAAAATTCCATAGAGACGAAACCATTAGACTAAGAACATAACAGTTGATGGTATTGACCTAAGGTTAATGATAGTGTTTGGGCACACACATAGCTCTAGATCCCGATCCAAGTGACCCATAGTTAGTTTTGCCATCCTTATTGTCATGTACATGAAATGTCATTCATAGATTAGTTAACCACTAAATATATTATACTCTTTATTATTTTTCATATTTATCAAGTCCAATTGTCAAATCAGCTTTAGTCCTTTACATTTTAGAATTATGCATATATTTTATATAATATGAAATACACACAATTTTAATCTTACATAGGGTTATTATTAATTTAAAATTGGGTAAAACATATTTATGAACTTGAATATTGAGATAACATGGATAAAACCTAATTTTCTCTTAATTTTTAATACTTATTTGTAGGGTTTTAAGTTTGTATAAATAAATATGATTTTTCAAACCCAATTTTTGATTTTCCTTTGTGCATAAATTACACATTGCTATAATGAATGAACATAGTTTCTAATTTTTCAATTAACTTATGATTGTAATAATTACATTTTGTTTTCATTTGATATGCAAACTATGTAATAACTATTTAATTCCATGGATCAAAACTTTGTACATTAGTAAGGCTAAAAAATAATGAACAATCCTTAGCCTTCTTTATCTCATATTATTGCAACCTCCAATCCCAATTCCTTATTGCTACAATTAAGTGCCAAAGGTCATACATGAGTCATAAACCAATAAATTAAAATACTAAATGTTGCATTGAATAAATTAATTCATTAATTTAATAAATAAAAATAAAATAATGGTAAAATAATATAATGAAACAAATCTTATGTCAATGAATTTTTTTTAACCATGCTAAATGGGAATTTAATGAAAGTGAATAAAATTAAATAAAGATAATTATTCAGGGTTTTGGGATGGGTTGAACTAGTTGAGTACACCCAATCCCATTTCATTATTTTTTTCAATCACAGGAAGCCCCCCAATGGTAGTCATGTATTGGTTATGAGGGTACGACCCAACTAACCATTTGCCTTCAAAGATAACATACAACAATATGCATGGGTTAAATAAAATAATAATAAAAATGAATATGTATGTATGTATGTATTTAATTTAAAAAATAGACAAATTTTTTTTGTATAGGATATATATATATATATATATATATATATATATATATATATATATATATATATATATATATAGAGAGAGAGAGAGAGAGAGAGAGAGATGTTATTGAAAGGATATCTCAAATCATAAATAAATATGAGAGTTGTATATATTTGTAATAAATAATTTATATACATAATGTGTATACACCCTGAGTAAGTTGGAGCTTAAAAAATAGTTCTGACATTTTTTGAACTCTTCCCCAAACCTGCAAAAACAAACAAATAAAAAGAGAGAGATAAAATGAGGGCAACACAAAGGAAATTGACTTCTTATCATGTCCTTAAGGAAATTCAGGGCAAAGTTTTGAACCATACATCATGTGGTGGAGATCCACCTAATCTAAGGGTGGAAATTTGAGCCCACCACCACTTAGAACAAGTGGGAAGCCCTTTGTATTAATAATAATTTTAAGTTGAAATCTTTGATGACTATTAAAAAAATCCATGAGTAGAAATCACTAAAAAAATATTATATAATTAATAATAATTAGTTTCTTTATCTAATAATCTTCTCTAAACTTTATATATATATATATATATATATATATATAACCCATCTAGAATCGGACTAAAGTAAATAATTAAACAAGAAAATTATCAAAATCATGACTTGTAATTAATTTTATTAAATTTAGCAAACCATTTTTGGCCAAGTTTTAATCATGTTAGAAACCATTTGTATTAACCATTTCTAGATGGCATATGTAAGAGTAAACTTCCCTTCACTTTTTACCGCTTCTAAAGTCAATTCAAATCTAGGGTAAAATAAATACTTAAATTTATAAATTATGAAATTTGAGACTTTGGAATAATTAAATTTGAATGCAAAATATGGATTAAATAATCAAACAAATTTTAATCATGAAAGGAATCATCATTTTAAAGCAATTTTAAGAGACATTTTCAGTGGCAAAATCTCTCTATCTTCATCTTGTTTTGAAAGTTGATTTGGAATCAACATAAATAAGATACCTATAAATAAAAGTTATCCAATTGAAAAGTCATAACTGAATTTTAGTAGCTTAAAATTATCACTAAAATAATAAAATAATTTTATTGCAAGTTTTTACTATTTTTATCAAGACAATTCCGAAGCTAGTTTATCGAAAAAATATGTAAGGCAAATTTTAGCCTATTAAATTTAGTTTGGAATGCTTAGTAAAATCATCGGCATCTTACAAATTTAAATATTCCAAAACTTGAAACACTTTTTCTTAGTTTAAATTATATGTTCCTATGGCTAAAATAAATTATCTATCTCATTATAAATTAAAGCAAGGGTGTTTATGGACCTGATTTATCCAACTTGGAGTTGGTGGGTTATGTAGCTCTTCTAAGCTTCATAGGTTGAGAAATATTGATTAAATGTGTCCTTTCTAATGCTTGGTGAATTTAGTGACTAATATTTATTATATTAGGTTAAAATAACTGTTATGATCTTAGGTCAAATTTTTAGCCTTAAACCCTCTTATTTGTCTAAGGCTCTAGCCACTTTCACCTTGTTAGGTTATAATGGGTTCATATAGTGATTAAATTGGAGTGTACCTTTGGAGTTAGGCCTACATTTTTTTCTCAAAAAAATAATCCAATTTACTTATTCCTTTTTGGGGTGATCCTTTTAACTCTTGGTGGTACCTAAATGTGTTTGGGTTAACTAGTGTCCATAGTGTTACCCACAAAGGGTAACTACAACTGCTTAGTCTTACAACTAATTGAACAAGGTAAAATTATTTCATTTTTAAATAAAAATAAGTTATGTATGGGTAAACTAAAACCATCTATGATTCTGTGCATGATGGGATCATTGTAGATATGTAGGTAACCTAGTTAGTGGGTGCAATTTTAGAAGGCTAACCCTTA
The DNA here is from genome assembly GCA_037957365.1 of Torreya grandis. Lineage (NCBI taxonomy): Eukaryota > Viridiplantae > Streptophyta > Pinopsida > Cupressales > Taxaceae > Torreya > Torreya grandis. The sequence goes on along the minus strand of JARHVA010001184.1, from coordinate 2,539,405 downwards.
GGATGCCCTTCTAGTGTGGGCAATTGACAACTAACCTTAGGGTGTTCCTAGAACATGTTATTAAACATCTAACCTTAGATTACTTAATTTATCATACATATTTTAGTTGTATTCTTCATGCATGTGTTTATTTACAATCCTATATACATGGTTTAATTAGTTGTTTAGCTATTATGGGATAGTGACCCTTATTGATTATTAGTTTTTTATCTTGTTTTATCTTATCTTAACTTTGGAAACCATTAAAGACTCACTAAAGATACAAAGACTATATGATTATCATAATTCAAATATTATTGAGACATTAACCTCTTTGTAAAAAGTAATTATAGGTTCCTTGTCTTTCTTGACTCACATTTGTGTCATCCTCTAAGAGTGTTTGGATAGTCACTTACACCTTATGACATTTGTAGTTTTCAATTGATTACCTTTAAATGTGTTATTCTTTAAATAGGTGACAAGATATTAGTAGCTCACTTATATGTCCTATTATATCCTTTGTTGGCTTAGATCACCAACCCTTTCTCAATGATCTTGTAGAGGAGGCCATCATAAGTGTAATGAGAACTACATAAGACCCTGATTTCATTGAGTGGATATGTAAGTTTCCCAAGTTACAGTAATGGGTAATGGGTCTAGGTTCTTAAGTTAGGTTAGGGTTTTTTGTCATCTCCCTTCATGTTGGGCTTGTGTGTGTGGTTGTATTAGATTTATATTTAATCTTAATTAAGTAAAATTTGAGTTGATCATCATGTGGTTGTTTTCAACCCTTTCACATTAATATTGATTTATATTGTACTAACTCCCCTATTTTTGTGTGCCTTGAGAGTAGAGTTTTTATAAATTTATTCAATAATCTTCCTTGGAGATCTTTAAGGTGATAATCCTATTGTAAAGTAAATTTATTTCTCAGTTCGCTATTTCTCTCCTTTGTGTGTGAATAAATTTTTGATCCCTTAAACCAAAAAATTATAATTCAGTGTTTCTTAATTAGGTGACTTGTCCATATTTACTAATCAAGATATCACTAATTAATTTTTGGAATCACATGGATCTTAACCTCTAATGCTTATTTTTTGAACCTAGAGAGGCCTCGTGGTGGCAAGAAAATGTTGTAACAACCTTGTTAGGTTAGACAAAGAAATATGTGAATTTTTTTATCACCTAAACTATAAATATATTACACCAAAAAAATCCAAGTAGTGATCATACAAATACTCTAATAGAGATAAATATAAAATAATTATACCAATTAATACATCTCATATCAATCTCAACATAAGAAAACACATCATGATAAAAATATAGAAATTAATTACAAATAGCTAGCCATAGTTGGTTCAATACATAGTCACCATTGTCATTCCACAGTAAATAGGTAATTACAACTCTTCATGAAAATTTTTATAATAATAATTAAAATAAAATATAGTGTACATAAATAAGATACATGGATCCCTCAGATCATAGTTTCCTAACTAAATTATTTGTGGTAATCTCAAGTGTTGTTGTGATAAGAAATATTATTGTCGGGAGGGAGAGCATCATCTGAGCACTTTTTCACATCAACCATGGACCAACGATCCTCTGCACTAATCCCATTAGGAAATGTCCCTCCCTTCATGGATGATTAGATAGTGATGGTGAGGGAATACATAGAGACAAGTAAGTACCCATGGAGTTTATGATTTTTAAAACTAAACATGTAGTGTAACATAGAAAACTATTCTATTGCAAGATATCGCATAAACATGTAAATCATACTCATGAAATGATAATGTCTCACTAAAAATACTTTGGCCCAAAGTTTTATGTATAATAAATAATAATCATATATAGATCAATCAAATTCATACATAGAGCAGACTACCTTCATCTAGCATTGTGATGCTAGTAAGCTAGTGAAGTTCATCTCACTCCTTACTTAGCATCAATAATGTAGATTATATAAACATAATGTAACCACAAGATTCATATAATTTTACATCCTAATATAAAACAAATCAAATAAGATGTTTTACATAGGATTAACTTAATTATACATATATTTTTTCAACGAGTATGAATCAATCTTACATTATTTTCTATCCCATACTAGAAATAATGACTATAGTTTATACCATCCAAGTAAAATATACATTTAACTACATATTTTAACAACCACAATTAGTTTTCAAACATAATACACCATATGATAACCCATATTATCATGGCCTAGTATCCTAAGACATAACTACTAGTTTTCCACAATCGGTCATATAAAGTAGTCGTAAATACATGGAAACATAAGCTTCTATTCAAGCAATTAGACATAACAAAGCAAGTCATAGTTTCCATGAAACACATAATATTATATATTAACATATGCTACACTAAAAAAATAAATTGTGCACACATACATAAAGTCCTATCAATTATCAAAAAACATGTTATTTATAGTAATAACTAACATGCATACACTAAATTAGTCACACGTAGGTGTGAGTCTAGACATAATAATTATAGTATGTACCATCTAAGTATAACATACATTTATACTATAGTACTCTATGATATCCCATAATATAATTGTTCACAACTATATAAATAAACATAACCAAAATTACAATTTTAAGAATCAAACGATTCAATATGTAACAATAATCAAGCAAGTACTGAATTATACCATCTAGATATATCCTATGTTTAAATTGAATATTACTAAAAATTTATAGGTACACATTGTGATGTAATATTATATGCTTTATATGTCTAAATACTTATATATTTCAATCCACTCATAAAATATATGACTTCCCAAATTTCATTTTTTTATGCATATATATTATAATAGTTATTTATGATACAAGTTAAGGTTTCTATAAGATTTCCACAATCATTACATCCATGAATCAATAAGATATAACATTAGTTATTCGAAAGTATAGTAAAATTACCATAGAAATGTATATATTAATTATTATTATTACATAAATTAAAGTGTTATCCTTATTAATATACTATATAATACTACTCAACTCTCTATAACCATGTACATGTATTTTAAAGCATGGTCACCATATGACTATGGTTTGAAAAGACAAGTAGTCACATCTAAATCCTCCAATTGAGTATATCATAGCTCATTAATTAATTTGACACATAATAGAGGATAAAATAAGGTTTAGAATAAATCATCTTATAATCTTAGGTATATGTTGTATGAACATAATATTTACTAACAAGCATGTCAAAATTCTATGAGCAAGATCTTTTACAATAACATTTAATCATGAGAATTTAATTATCCTAATTAACATGGTATCTCTCATGAGGTCAGACCAAATTGCTATGTTATGATTCAATTAGTATAGTTCATGGATATATATTCTATAATATGACTGATATCCATGTCTTCTAATATTATGGATATAAGTCAACATCACCAAACCCACATCTATCATTATACTATACCAATATATATATATATATATATATATATATATATATATATATATAGGATACCCATATATCTTATACCTATATGTTCATAAAACATCAATAGAAATATTATTTTGTTATAGTTAGGTGATATTCTACTATATCAACTCCCCAGATACGCATAATACCATAGTTTAATATCATAGATATAGAATTCCTATTCTAGTGTATGTGTCAAAGACCTGCAACTTATTTTCATATTAAAATGCAAACATACCAAATCCAAAAATTCTATAATATGTTATGGAATATAACTAAAATACCTAGAATGTATTCCTCATAACATTTTCTACACCACTTGATTATTCTAGCATAGATTAGGCCTCACACAAATAATATGCCCATGTACTATTGTTATACTCTCATAGTGTTTTATATAGAGATTATAAGTATATCTTTCTACACTTATATTCTATGTATTCAATAACAAATAATCCATTATCTACTCCTTATGATAACTATATTACCTAATTATCTAATGCACCATGACTAAATAACACTATATGAGTATTAACAACTAAATACACTTCCTTAGAAGAGAAATCAAAGCCAATAAATCAGACGACTACATATAAATGGTTCACAGTTATCAACAATGAACATAATATTAATATTATAAATACTATTAATATTATTCAAGATTAAAATATTGTGAACAAATGGTTTCTACTATATTTTATTAGAAATATGTCCATCCCATGGAAAATTGTAATAAATAGTTTGGAAATTGTTTATAATTAACCATGAATTTTGAACTATTTGACATGTTTCTTAATGAATAATAAGATATTATATCATCAAAATCTATATAAATCCATAGCTCTAAATAGTATGATATTATATTATCAGATAGCTATAAACTTTTGAAATATTTGACAAATAGCCATACAAAGGAATGAAATCCAATATAGTTTGTAAAGAGTAAATTTTTACATTAGTATGTTGTGGTGAAATATGATGGTATAATACCATGTATAATTGGTTTCTACAAATGGTTTCTAATATAATATATTTTATTGAATCAAAAGACTAATTACAAGTATTCACTTACTAAGATGTAGTGACACCAACATTACAAGCTAGAAAAACTCATTATAAAAATAATGACTTGAATAGATACACTATGTAGGATGGAAGAGTATTTTTAAAGACACCAATTAGTAAGAATTTTTTACACTATTCTCTAAAAAAGCATAGTGATGTTGATTGAATCTTACATAGGGTAAAAATAGAACAAAGGTGACTTAAGAATCATTAATAGGGCTGGTCAAATTTTACAATGATCTATATCTCAAAAAACACACAACTAATACCAATTATAGTGATTTATAATCATGTATAAACAATTATTACAATGCTAATATTGTTTATACTACAAGTATTTTAATTTTAGTGTATAAATTTGATAAGTCCTTGTTTTATGTATTAATTACTACAATATGTCCCTATTAAAAAGGCACTATATAGTTATATTTCTAATACATATCTATTTAACTTGATGGAAAAAGACATCTATGGATCATACTCCTTTTACATTGTTGTTCTTCAAAAAGTGATCCACACATAGGTAACCATATTCTGTCTGAATAAAATAATGGTTTAACAAATCAACCTGCTCTAAATAAGGCACTAAGCATTTCTACGACTCTCTGTTTGGCAAATAGTCAAACCAATGCAAAAACACACATCCACAAATACATATACATACATACATACATACATACATATATATTATCAAGTTATTATATTTTCCAATTTATACATATGTCTTATAAAAAATTTATAGATAGATTTCAACCCCAAATTTTTTCATTAATGTGCACTAAAATTGAAAGCAATGCTTACCTGATAATTCATGTTGAATATATTTATCTCTCAATCTTACTTATTTCTTTCTTCTCTTTTGTACTCCTCTTCCCATACTCTACTTCCTTCTTTTTTTTACTCTGTGTGGAGCGTTCTCTTTTCCAAAAAATTTGCTATAAAAGTATGGCATACTTCTATTTTATTTATTTTTGTTTTCTCATTATTTTATTAATGTCTTTTTTTTTTGCTTTAATCTTGTTTTTCCATAGCTTTATTCTTGATGATTTTCTCTCTTTTTGTTTTTATCTCATTTCCTATTTTTTTTTATTTTTTAATTTCTAGATGACATTAATTAGTTATAACACTAATATTAAAAATAAATATATTTTACTAATTAATTTAGCATCTCCAAATGCCAATAACACACTAACATCATTTAATGGGCATACTTGCAAGTCTCAAAAGACAATTTATCTAAGAATCAATCTAAGCTATCATAACAACTAATCATGCATAAACCATTAAATTATGCTATAAAATCTTATATAAATGAAATTTTAATACAAATGGGGTCAAAAAATATTATGCTAACCACTTATTATGCATCTAACATGTGTTAGTTATTTTTGGTGTGTGTAGGGTTCCATCTATTTCTATGTGATCATATAAATTATCTATCTACATCACCCTCTCTGATGATGCTCTCCCTCCATAACACTATGAGGGATGAGTTTTCCTATATCAAACTCACAATAAGAAGGTGGTTAGATCATAATATAATGATAAACTTACATCATAAAATGTAACTAAAATAACAAATCAACATGTTCATAATGTAAACGTATACACTACAGCTAACTCATAACAATAAAAGCATGTAACATGAGCAATATACTACTACCCCATAATAATATATACCTCATAACTTAGATAAAAATAACCAAATCTAAATTTTTCAACTATAAATATTCATAAATAATCTAACAAGTTTACCTGGTGAGCAATTGGGATATAACATCCTTCCTCGCTAATGCTATAAATCATCCATGTTGAATCTTATTCAAACATAAGTTTTTAATTAAAAACATTATTTAGTACATCAATAACATGGTGTACAATATTGATTTAATCAAATAAATGGGAAATTACTTATATAACTCATCGAAGTTCCCTCAAGCTACACTATTCTTAGAGTATTGATTAGACAAGACCCTACTCTATGACATCTCCCAATTATGAAAACATGGTTTGTGAGTATTACTTACTCTGATTAATTATATCATAACCACCCCAAGGTCTAGAATAATCAATACAATCCTATATACTATAGGACTGACCACTTATATTACCTTGAAGGGTCCCACATATCTTAGTGAAAGTTTCACTGACTTTATAAAACACATGAGATCATCACAAATGCCAAAAAAAATAACCAGGGAGAGTACCACAAATTCTTCCATCCCCTCTACACAACTCTCTAACCTAAAGAGTATTTTTCTCATTCTAGATAAAAGTATTTAGGGAACTTGGTAAAAATTATATATATAAGCTATTACTATTGCTACTTCACATAGCTTATGATAAATATAACATATCAATACTACCACTACTCCACGGAGCTCTTAAAAAGTATGATGATGAATGGGAACTAAAAATACTACATTTACAATGTATACAAAATTAAGGAATAATAGTTCCACTGTATCCATGCATATGGCCATATGAGTGAATTTGACAAGTCTATCTGTCAATTCCTAGATTTAATAAATATATCTATCAAATCCAAATGGAGTGACTACCGAGTCAATGTGAGACTAGTTAGGATCCACTCCTATCACTTAATAATCATGTTCCTAATTCACCACTCTTCTATTAGGTCTCCAGGACCTAATGATCTCTATAAAGTGTATAGTGTTCAATGAATAACAATTATATACTTATATATTATAGAAATTAATAATATGTGATAAATAATTATAGATGTATCAACATGAATATAAGAGAAATCATACAATCAATTTGTAATTTTATTAAGTTTTCACTAGCCAAACATAACTAGTATCATATTTCACAACTTAAACTATTCTATTATATTCATAGTTAAGAGGAATTAATTTTAAAATTAACATAACATACAAAGGCCAAGGATCAAACCATCATTTCAAACTTATAAAGTAACAAGTAAGACAATATCTCCTTACTTGCTCAGCTAGAATGTAATAAATTAAAAGTTTATCTCAACCTCCAGATTGATAAGATGTTCCACACATCCAATACCCTACTCACTTTTGATGAAAGGTACACAAATAAATATTCAAAATAACATTCTTAAATAAAAGATAATAATATCATTTTAATAAAAGGTATATAATAGCATAAAAATTATAATCAACTTATAAGCCTTAATCTAAAACCAATATAAATTAGAGGTTTGCCACTCCACATGGTCTAATTTCACAATAGTAGATAAATTAGCACTAAGAAGTGTAACTCTAAAAATTCACAAGTGGAAAATATAGATTTAACATGTCAACAAAAAAACTCTTAAATACTCTCGCATAGTATAAAGATAAAACATCACAACCCTAATTGTCAAAATCACTACCTACTTACCAAACTGGTAAGAGTAGTATCATACCTACTTTCACAACTGGAAGGAAAATACTAACCATAAGGATGTATCAATCCATCCGATCCTACAACTTCTCTCAAAATAGATGACACTATCCCACAAAATCAAGAGAATAAGGTCAAAAAACATTTCAGAAACAAGTTTCAACATCATGATACTAATAACCCTTTCATGGCTTAAAATGATGTCAAAATAAACTGAGGGAGTAACAACTCACCTCTAAGCCCACTGTAAGAGATGACACTTCTTCCTAAACCACATGACATAAGGGTGCAAATACATAATACAAACTCCTAAAATAAAGTAATTCTCAACCAAGACATCTACACTCTACTACAAGAAAATTACCACCACCCTAGGTGGTACTAACTAAAAATGGCCTTATAAGATTTTCCATTCCTAGGATTAGTGAATATAAGACACAAAAACTAAAGAACATATATTTAAACGAGAATCATACCATCCTTATAAAAAATTCACAACATTAAAGACAAATGATGAAGGTGACTTTATTACCAATAAGTGTGTAATCATACTCAAGGTGTTCGATCTAAGTGATCAAACTATGATAAAGATATCTTGTTCATAACTCATGAACTATACTATGTACTCACCTACCAAAACCTTTTATACTACTATCACCATTGAGTCACTTGATAAACCAACCCTATAAAAACTCTAAGAGGGTATAAGTGCTCTTAATGGTACACACTCAATGTTCCCCACACACATTTCATGAATATCTCATACTTTTAATAGTCACCAAGCCATACACAAGGATTTACCAAGTCTTAAAACTCCAATCATGGCATATCATAGCTATGCACTGAGGCACTATAAATACAGAAAAATACCAGTGTAATACTTCATGTTTCTAGGTTTACACTAGTGAACAAAAGAACATGAAAATTCTAATCGACTTATTAGGTCCTATAGTTTGAGCCATAACTATGGTACCACATGTAACAACCCCATCGGGTTAGACAAATAAATACATAATTTTTTTTAACACCTAAACTCTAAATAGATTACACCACGAGAATATATCGATGATCATATAAATACTCTAATAGATATAACTATAAAATAAGTACACTAGGTCATACATCTCAAATCACTCTCAACATAAGAAAACACATCATGATACAAATATATAAAGTAATTATAAATAGACATCCACCACTGATTCAATACACAATCACCATTATCATTCCACAATAAATAGTTAATTACAACTCAACCTGACAATGTTTCCAATAATAACTACATTACAATACAATGTACATAAATAAGATACATGGCTCCTTGAGAGTATATTTTCTTAAATCAAGTATTTGTGGCCATCTCATGTGTCATACCAATAAGAATTATTGTTTTGGGGAGGGAAAGCATCATTTGAGTGCTTTTCCACACCAACCAAAAACCAAAAATCTCCCACACTAATCCCATCAAGAAATGGTCCTCCCTTCATGGATTAGTAGATAGTGATAGTGCAAGAATTCAGAGAGAAAAACAAGTACCCAGGTGTTGTATGATTTATAAAACTAAACAACAGTGTACCATAGAAAACCATTATATTTCAAGATATCACACAAACATGTAAATCATACTCATGTAATGATAATGTTTCACTAAACATACTTTAGACCAATGTTTTATTAATAATAAATAATAATGATCTATAAATCAATCAAATTCATACACACTACTTGATTGGATTGCCTTCATATGGCATTATGATGCTAGTAAGCCAGTGAATTTCATCTCACTCCTTACTTAGTATCAGTAATGTAGATTGGTCAAACATAATTTAACCATAACATTCATATAATTTTACATCCCACTAGTAAACACATCACATAACATATCATACAAAGGAGTAACCTAAGCATATATTTATTTCATCAAGCATATGAATGAATCTTAAATTATTTTCTATCATATCCCATACTAGAAATAATGATTATAATTTATACCACACAAGTAAAATACACATTTAACTACATATCTTAATGATTACAATTAGTTTCTAAACATACTACACCCTCTGATAACCCATATTACCATGATCTAATATTCTAAGACATAACTACTAGTTTTTCACAATCGATCATATAAAGTAGTGTTCAATACATGGAAAAATAAGCTTATATTCAAAAAATTTGACACAACAAAACAAGTCATAGTTTATACAAAACACATAATATTCTATCTTAACATACTTTATACTCTCAAAGGTTATATGCACGTATACACAAAGTCATACTAATTGTCATCAAACATGTTATTCGTAGTAATAACATACATGTATACATTAAATCAGTCACACGTAGGTGTGAGTCTAGACATAATAATTATTGTATAACATAAATTTATACTATAGTACTCTATGATATATCATACTATCATAGTTCACAACTACATAAATACATATATCCAGACTTACAATTTAAATAATTAAATGATTCACATACTTAATAACAATCAAACACTTATAAAATTATACCACTCAAGTATACCTTAAGTTTAAATTGCATATTACTAAAACTTATAGGTAAACATCATGATGTACTTCTATATGTTATATATGCCTAAACACTTATGCATTTCAATCTACTCATAAAATATATGGCTTCCAATTTTAATTTCTATATGCATATGTATTCTAACAGTCATTTATGATACAAGTCAAGGTTTTTATAATATTTCCACAATCATTACATCCATGAATCAGCAATATATAATGTTAGTTATTTGATAGTATAGTAACATTACCATAGAAATGTCTATCTTCACTATTTTTACACAAATTATAGTTTTATCCTTATTAATATACTTTATAATATTATACATCTCTCTATAACCATGTACATATATGCACATCTATTTTCAAGCATGGTCACCATATGACTATGTTTTGCAAAGATAAATAGTCACATCTCAGTCCTCTGATGACTATAGCATAGCTCATCAATTAATCTGACATAGATTAGAAGGTTAAATAAGATTGAGAACCAATCGTCTCATAATCTTAGTTATATGTTATATGAACACAATCTTTATCAACAAGCATATCAAAATTACATGAGCAAGATCCTTTACAATAACATTGTGATCATGAGGATGTACTTATCATAAATAATAAGGTATCTCTCATGTGGTCAAACCAAATTATTATGTTATGATTCAATTAGTATAGTTTATGGATATGTATTCTGTATTATGATTGATACCCATGCCTTCTAATATTATGGATATACATCAACATCATCGATCCCTCATCTATCATTATATTATACCAATATACATATATATGTATATATAGGATATCTGTATATCTTATACCCATATTTTCATAAAACATCAATAGACATCTTATTCTGTTATAGTTAAGTGATATTATACTTTATTAACTCCCTAGATACTCATAATACCATAGTTTATTATCATAGATATGGAATTCCTATTCTAGTGTATGTGTCGAAGACCTATAACATGGTATCATATTTAAATGCAAATATACCAAATCTAAACATTCTATAATATGTTACAAAATATATCTAAAATACCTAAAATATATTATTCATAACATTTTCTACACCACTTGATTATTCTATCATAGATTAGGAGTCAGACAAATAATATACCTACACCATTGTTATACTCTCATAGTGTTCTATATAGAGATTACAATTATATGTTTCTATACTTATATTCTATATATGCCATAACAAATACTCCATTATCTACTCCTTAGGATAAGTAGAATATTTTATTATCTAAAGAATACTTCCTTGTAAGAAAAATTGAAGCCAATAAATCAGAAGACTACTTACAAAAGTTTCACGGTTATTAACTATGAAAATAATATTAATAATATCAATATAATTAATATTATTCAAGATTACAATATCATGATCAAATGTTTTCTACTATATTTTATTATAAATTTGTCCATCCCATGCAAATTCATAACAAATAGTTTACAAATTGTTTATAGTTAACCATGACTTTTGAACTATTTGACATATTTCTTAAGGGAATAGTAGGATATTATATCATCAAAATCTATCAAAATTCATAGCTCAAAATAGTATGATATTATATTAACAGATAGCTATAAACTTTTTAACTATTTGACAAATAGTCGTACAAAAGAATGAAATCCAATATAATTTGTAAATAGAAAATTATTACCTTAATATGTTGTGGTGAAATACGATGGTAAAATATCATGTACAATTGGTTTCTACAAATGGTTTATACTATATTATATTTTATTGAATTGAAAGACTACTTAAAAGTATTAACTCACTAAGATGCAACAATGCCAATATTACAGGATGGAAAAACTCATTATAAAAATAATGACTTCAATAGCTACACTATGCATGCTATAAAGGTATTTTTAATGATACTAATCAACAAGTATTTTTAACATTATTCTGTAAAAAAGTATGTCAATGCTGCTTGAATCTTGGATAGGCTAAAAATAGAATAAAGGTGACTCAAGAATCATTGATAGGGTTGGTAAAATTTTATAGTGATTTATATCCTAAGACACACACAAATAATACCAATTGAAGTGATTTTTTATCATGTATTAATAATAATTACCATGTTAATAATGTTAATACAAGTATTTTAATATTACTGCATTAATTTGATAAGTCTTTGTTTTTATTTACTAATTACTGCAATAAGTCACTATTGAAAAGGTATTACATAGTTATATCATTGTTATTTTAATATTACTGCATTAATTTGATAAGTCCTTATTTTTATTTACTAATTACTATAATAAGTTACTATTGAAAAGGTATTACATAGTTATATCATTGTTACATCTCTATTTAACTTGCTATAAAAAGACATCTACGGCTCATAATATTCCTACATCACTATTCCTCTAACATCAACCCACACATAGGTATCCATATTTTGTCTAAATAAAACAATGGTTTAGCAAATCGATCACTCTAAATAAGGCACTAAGCATCTATATGGATCTATTCTAGCAAACAATCAGACCAATGTAAACACACACACACACACACACACACACACACACACAAACTCAGGTTATTGTATTTTTCAATTTATACAAATGGCTTGTGAACATTTTATGGATAAATTTCAACCACAAATTTTTACATTAATATGCACTAAAATTGAAAGCATTGCCTATCTGTGTGGATATTTCTCTTTTAATTTCCAAAAACTCTTCTATAAAATTATGGCATACTTCTCTTCTTTTATTTTTGTTTTCTCATTATTTTATTAATATCTTCTTTTTGCTTTAAGGTTGTTTTTCTGTAGCTTTATTCTTGATATTTTTCTCTTTTTTATTTTTATCTCATTTCTCATTTTTTTATTTTTTATTTAATTTCTAGATGACATTAATTAATTTCAAGGAAAGTTCCAAAAAATATTCCAGCCCCTCTAAACATCTCTCTAACCCAGAGAGTGTTTTTCTCATTCCAAAGAAAAGTATTTAGGAAACTTAGTAAGAATGATATATATAATTTATTACTATTGTGACTTCACGTAGCTTATGATAAGTATAACATGTCAATATTTCCATGACTCCATGGAGTTCTTAACAATAATGATGATGGATAAGAATTAGAAATACTACATTTGTATTGTATAAAAAATTAAGGAATAATCATTCCATTGTATAATATACATATAGCCATATGATTGAATTTGACAAGTCTGTCTATCAATTCCTAGAATTGACAAGTCCATATGTTAGATCCAAACTTAGTGACTACTGAGTCAATGTGAGACTAAGTAGGATCAATTTCTATTGCTTAACACTCATGTTCATAATTCACCACTCTTCCTTTAGTTTTCCATGACCTAATGATCTCCAAAAAGAGCACAATGCTTAATGAATCATGAATCCATACTAATAGATTGTAAAAAGAAATAATATGTACTAAATAATTATATATGTATCAACATACATACATGAAAAATCATATAATTAGTCCATATTTGTATTAATTTGCCACTAGCCAAACGTAACTAGTATCATATTTCATAGCTTAACCTATTTTATTATATTCATAGTTAAGAAGAATTAATGTTAAAATTAACATAACATACAAATGCCAAGGATAAAACCATCCTTTAAAACTTATAAAGGAACAAGTGAGACAATATCTCCCTACTTGCTTGGCTAGAATGCAATAATTGAAAATTTTATCTTGACCCCTAGATTGACAAGACATTCTGCACATCATATACCCTACTCACTTTTAGTGAAAGGTATAAAAATAACTCTTCAAAATAACATGCTTAAACAAAATATAATAATATCAATCTAATCAAAGGTATATAATAACATAACAATTATAATTAACTTATAAGCCTTAATCCAGAACTAATATAAATTCAAGGTTCACCACTTCACATGGTCTAAGTTCACAATACTAGATAAAGTAGCACTAGGAAGTGTGACTCTAAGAAGTCACAAGTTTATAATAGAAATATAACATCTCAAAAAAAAAATTAAATACTCTCACATAGTAAAAAGATAAAACACTGCAACCCAAGTTACCAAAATAAACTACCTATATACCAAACTGGTAAGAGTAGTATCATAACCTACTTCCACAACTCAAAGGAAAATACTAACCGTTAAAGATGTATCAATCCATCCAATCTTACATATTCTTTAAATAAAAGTAGAGGACACTATCCCACAAACTCAAGGGAATAAGGTCAAAACAACATTTTATAAAAACATTTTGACATCATGAAAATAATAATCCTCTCATGGCTTAAAATGATGACATAGAAAAGTTAGGGAGTGATAACTCATCTCTAAGCCCACTATGAGAGATGACACTTATTCCTAAACCACATGACATAAGGGTGAAAATCCATAAACAAACTACTTAAATAAATATATTCTCAAATAAAACATTTACACTCTACTACAAGAAAATTCCCACCACCCTATATGGTACTAACTAAAAATGGTCTTATAAGATTTTCCATTCCTAGGATCAGTGAATATAAGACACAAAAACTAAAGCACATATATTTAAGTGAGAATCATCATGTGATTATAAAACATTTACAACACAAAATACAAATGGTGGAGGTGACTTGATTACCAAAAAGGGTGTAATTATACTCGAAGTTTTCGATCTAAGTGATCAAACTATGGTAAAAATATCTTATTCATAACTTATGAACTATACTATGTACTCACATACCATAACCTCATACACTATTATCACCATTGAGTCACTCGATAAAATAAACCTATAGTAACTCTAAGAGGGTCCAAGTGCTCCTAATGGTACACAATCAATGTTCTCCACACATATTTCGAGAATGTCTCATATATTCAATAGTCACCAAACCATATGGGAGGATTTACCGAGTCTCAAAAATCCAATCATGGTGTAACATGGTTATGCACTAAGGCATTGTAAATCCAAAAAATATTAATACAATACTTCATGTCACTAGGTTCACAATGGTCATAAAAAGAAAATGAAAATTACAATAGACTCATTAAGTTCTAGAGTTCAAGCCACATCTCTGATACCAAATGTAACAACCCTATTGGGTTAGACAAAAAAATATGTGAAATTTCTTTTTAACACCTAAAATATAAATAGATTACACCAAGAGAATGTAAGTAGTGATCATAAAAATACTCAAATATAGATAACTATAAAATAATTATAACAAATAATGCATCTCAGATCACTTTCAACATAAGAAAACACATCATGATACAAATATAGAAAGTAATTACAAATAGCTAGCCACAGTTGGTTCAATACATAGTCACCACTATCATTCCAAAGTAAATAGGTAATTACAACTCTTCATGAAAATGTTTCCAATGATAATTGCAATAAAATACAATATACATAAATAAGAAACATGGCTCCTCAGGAGCATAGTTTTTGAATTCAATTATCTATGATAATCTCAAGTGTCGTCTTGATAAGAAGTACTATTGTGTGTAGGGAGAGCATCATCAGAGCGCTTTTCCACACCAACCATGGACTAACGATCCCCTACACTAATTCAATTAGGAAATTTCCCTCCCTTCATGGATGATTAGATAGTGATGGTATGAGAATCTAGAGAGACACACAAGTACTTATGTATTATATGATTTCTAAAACTAAACATGCACTATACCATAGAAAACCCTTCTATTGTAAGATATCACACAAACATGTAAATCATACTCATAAAATGATAATGTATAACTAAACATAATGTTTTCTAAATTTTTTACAAATAATAAATAATAATGATCTATAGATTAATCAAATTCATACACACCACTTGATCGAATTGCCTTCATCTAGAATTATGATGCGAGAAAGCCAGTGAAGTCCATCTCAATCCTTACTCAATATCAACAATACAAATTGATCAAACATAATTCAACCACAAGATTCATATAATTTTACATCCTACTATCAAACACATCACATATCATGCCCTACATAAGAGTAACCTAAGCATATATTTATTTTGTCAAGCATATGAATCAATCTTACATTATTTTCTATCTCATACTAGAAATAATGACTATAGTTTATACCACCCAAGTCCAATACACATTTAACTATAGATTTTAACTAACACAATTAGTTTTCAAACATAATAAACCTATGATAACCCATATTACCATGGTCTAGTATTATAAGACATAATTACTAGGTTTCCACAATCAGTCATATATAGTAGTTTTAAATACATGGAAACATAAGCTTATATTCAAGCAACTAAACATAAAAAAATAAGCACAGTTTCCATGAAACAAATAATATTATATCTTAGCATATTCTACACTCTCAAATGTTATATGTACACATACATAAATTCCTACCAATTATCACAAAACATACTATTCATAGTAATAACTAACATGCATACATCAAATCAATGACACGTAGGTGTGAGTCTAGACATAATAATTATAGTATGTACCATTCAAGTATAACATACATTTATACTATATTACTCTATGATATCTTATACTATTATAGTTCACAACTATATAAATACACATAACCAAACTTACGATTTTTAAAACTAAATGATTCACATACATAAAAACAATCAAGCAAGTACATAATTAGACCATCCAAGTATACCCTAAGTTTAAATTGGATATTCATAAAATGTATAGGTACACATCATGATGTACTATTATATGATTTGTATATCTAAACACTTTTACATTTCAATCCAATCATAAAATATACCACTTTCTAAATTTTATTTCTGTACACATATGTATTATAATAGTTAATTATGATACAAGTCAAGGTTTGTATAATATTTCCACAATCATTAAATCCATAAATAAAAAAGATATAACATTATTTATTCATGAGTGTAATAACATTACTATATAAATGTCTATTTTTTCTATTTTTACACAAATTATAGCGCTATCTTTATTAATATACTATATAATACTATTCATCTCTCTATAACCATGTACATCTATTTTCAAGCATTATCACCATATGACTATGATTTCCAAAGATAAATAGTCACATCTCAATCCTCTAATTGACTATATCATAGCTCATCAATTAATCTGACATAGATTAGAGGATAAAATAAGGTTGAGAATCAATCTTCTTGTAATCTTAATTATATGTCATATGAACATAATATTTATTAACAAACATCCTAAAATTACATGAGCAAGATCCTTTACAATAACGTTTGATCTTGAGCATGTAATTATCCTAATTAATAAGGTATCTCTCATGTGGTTAGACCAAATTGTTATGTTATGATTCAATTAGTATATTTCATGCATATCTATTATATATTATTATTGATACCCATGTCTTCTAATATTATGGATATGCTTCAACATCATTGATCCCACATTTATCATTATACTATAACAGTATACATACATGCATACATACATACATACAAACAAACAAACAAACAAACATACATACATACATACATATATCTTATACTTGTTCATAAAACATTAATATACATCTTATTTTGTTATAGTTAAGTGATATTTTACTATATTAACTCCCCAGACACTCATAATACCATAGTTTAATATCATAGATTTAGAATTCCTATTCTAGTGTATGTGTCGAAGACCTACAACTAGGTGTCATATTTAAATGAAAACATACCAAATCCAAACATTCTATAATATACAAGTATAAGTAAAATATCACTTAACTATAACAAAATAAGATGTCTATTAATGTTTTATGAACATATATATATACATATATATATATATACATATATATATATACATATATATATATATATATTATACTTGTATGTTCATCTATTAATGTTATATATATATATATATATATATATATATATGTATGTATGTATGTATGTATGTATGTATGTATATGCATATGCATATGCATATGCACATGCATATGCACATGCATATGCATATGCATATACATATGCATATACATATACATATATATATACATATATATATATATATATATATATATATATACATACATATATATATATATATATATAACATTAATAGATGAACATACAAGTATTATATATATATATATATATATATATGATATGATATTTGTATATCTTATACTTGTATGTTCATAAAAAATTAATAGACATCTTATTTTGTTATAATTAAGTGATATTTTACTATATTATCTCCCCAGACACTCATAATCCATAGTTTAATATCATAGATTTAGAATTCCTATTCTAGTGTATGTGTCGAAGACCCACAGCTAGGTGTCATATTTAAATGAAAACATACCAAATCCAAACATTATATAATATATTATGGAATATAAATGAAATTCTTGGAATGTATTCCTCATAAAATTTTCTATACCACTTTATTATTCTAACATAGATTAGGCCTCACACAAAAAATATGCCCACACTATTATTATACTCACATAGTGTTCTATACAAAGAGTATAACTATATGTTGAGATACTTATATTCTATGTAAGTGATAACAAATAATCCATTATCTACTTCCTAGGATAACTAGAATACTTCATTATCTGAAGCACCATGATTGAATAATATTAAACAGGTATTAATAGCTACATACACTTCCTTGCAAGAGAAATCAAAGCCAATAAATTAGAAGACTACTTAAAAATGGAACATAGTTATTAACAATGAACATAATATTAATATTATCAATATTATTCAATATTAAAATATCATGAACAAATGGTTTATACTATATTTTATTAGAAATCTATCCATCCCATGTAAAATCGTAACAAATAGTTTGTAAATTGTTTATAGTTAACCATGACTTTTGAACTATTTGACGTGTTTCTTAAAGAAGAGTATGTTATTAAATTATCAAAATCTATTGAAATCCATACCTCATAATATTAGGATATTATATTATTAGATGGCTACAAACTTATAAACTATTTGTCAAATAGTTGTACAAAAGACTAAAATCCAATATAGTTTGAAAAGAAGAAATTGTTACATTAATATGATGTGGTTAAATATTATGGTAAAATATCATGAACAATTGGTTTCTACAAATGAGCTATACTATATTATATTTTATTGAATCAAAATTATACTTACAAGTATTCACTTACTAAGATGCAATGATGCCAACATTATAGGCTAAAAAAAACTCATTATAAAAATATCAATTTCAATAGCTATGCTATGTAAGCTAGAAAGGTATTTTTAGTGACACCAATTAGAAAAAAGTTTCAACATGATTATCTAAAAAAGCATAGTGATGCTACCTGAATCTTGGATATGCTAAAAATAGAACAAAAGTGACTCAAGAATAATTGATAGTGCTAGTAAACTTTTACAATGATCTATATCCTAAGCCAAACACAACTAATTCCAATTGCAGTGATTTTTTACATTTTATTAACAATGATTACCATGATAATATTATTTATACTATATGTATTTTAATTTTGTTGCATGAATTTGATAGGTCCTTTTTTTGTACTAATTACTACAATAAATCACTATTGAAAAGGTACTATATAGTTATATCACTACTACATCTTTATTTAACTTGTTGTAAAAAGACATCTAAAGCTCATACTCCTCCCACATATTTATTCTTCCAACAACGATCCACACATAGGTAATCATATTTTGTCTAAATAAAATAGTGGTTTAGCAAATTGACCTACTCTAAATAAGGTGTTAAGCATTTTCACAACTCTATGCTAGTAAATAATCAGATTAATTAAAGCATATATATATATATATATATATATATATATATATATATATATATATATATATATATATATATATATATATATATATATATATATATATATATATATATATATTAGCTTATACAGATATCCTAAAGACATTTTATGGACATATTTCATCCCTAAATTTTTACAATAATATGCACTAGAATTGAAAGCATTGCCTTCCTGAAAATTCATGATGAATATCTTTGTCCCTCAATCTTGCTTCCTTCTTTCTTCTCTTATGTACTCTTCTTCCCATATTCTATTGCCTTCTTTTTCTTTACTCTATGTGGAACATTCTCTTTTCTTTTCTAAAAACTCTGTTATAAAAGTATGGCATACTCTTTTATTATTATTATTATTATTATTATTATTATTATTATTATTATTATTATTATAGTTTTAAGCTTGTTTTTCCATAGCTTTATTTCTAATGATTTTCACTCTTTTTGTTTTTATCTCATTTCTTATTTATTTTTAATTTTTAGATGACATTAATTAATTATAACACTAATATTAAAATTAGTATATTTACTAATTAAGTTAGCATTTCCAAATGCCAATCACACACTAACATCATTTAATGGACATATTTGTAAGTCCCACAAGATAATTTATCTCAGCATCAATCCAAGCTATCATAGCAATTAATCATGCATAAACTATTAAATTATGCTAACAAACCATGTATAGATAACTTTCTAATACAAATGGAGTCAAAATATATTATGCTAACCACTTATTATGCATCTAACATGTGCTAGTTATTTGTAGTGTGTGTAGGGTTCTAGATAATTTTCCTATCATCCTCTGATATGTCCATCTACATCACCCTCTCTGATGATGTTATCCCTCCATCACGCTCTAAGGGATGAGTTATACTATGTCAAACTCACAATAATTTGGTGGTTAGATCATAACATTATGATAAACTTACATCATAAAATGTAATTGAAATAACAAATAAAATGTTCGTAATGTAACATATATACTACATTTAACTCATAGTAATATAAGCATGTAACTTAAGAAAAATCCTATTATCCCATAACAACATATATCTCACATATTAGCTAGAAATATCCAAATATAAATTTTTTAATTATAGATATCCACAAATAATCTAGAAAGTTTATCTAGCGAGGAATTAGGATGTAACATCCTTCTCCCTAAAACTAGTCATTATTCCCGATGACTCTTATTCAAAAATAAATTTTAAATTAAAAATATTACTTATAAAAGCAATAACATGGTATATAGTATCAAATTATGTAAATAAATGCTAAATTACCTATAGAACTCACTAAAGTTCCCTCAAGTTACACTATTCTCAGATTATTGATTCTATAAGACCCTTCTCGATGACATCTCCTAACTATGCAAACATGGTTTGTGATTATTACCTACTATGATTAATTTTGTCATAACCACCTCAAGGTCTATAATTATCAAGACAAACCTATATACTATAAGACTGACCATTTATGTTACCTTGAATGGTCCCACATATCTTAGTGAAAGTTTCACTGACTTTCTAAAAAATATGATATCCTCACAAATGCCAAAACAAATGACTAGGGAGAGTTTCACAAAATCTTCTAGCCCCTCTACACATCTCTCTAACCCAGAGAGTGTTTTTCTCATTTTGAAGAAAATTATCTAGGGAACCTAGTAAGAATGATATGTATATAAGATATTATTATTGCTACTCTGCATAGCTTCTGATAAGTATAACATGTCAATACTACCATTACTCCACAGATATCCTAACAAGTATGAAGATGAATAAGAACTAGAAATACTACATTTCTAATGTATATAAAATTAATGAATAATGATTTCACTATATACATGCATGTGTTCATATGATTGAATTTGACAAGTCCATCTATCAAATCCAAAATCTATGATTATCAAGTCAATGTGAGACTTAAGTAGGATCCACTACTATTTGTTAGTAATCACATTCCTAATTCACCGCTCTTATCTTAGGTATCCATGACCTAATGATATCCAAAAAGTTCAGAATGTTCAATGAATCATAATTCTATACTAATATATTGTAGAAATAAATAATATGTGATAAATAATTACATATGTATCAATATAAATATAAGATAAATCATGCAATCAATACATAATTGTATTAAGTTACCATTATGCAAACATAACTAGTATCATATTTCATAGCTTAACCTATTCTGTTATATTCTTGTTTAAGAGGAATTAATGTTAAAATTAATATAACATATAAATTCCAAGGATCACACCATCCTTTTAACCTTATAAAAGAACAAGTGAGATAATATCTCTCTACTTGCTCAGCTAGAATGTAATAAATGAAAAGTTTATCTTACCCCTAGATTGAAAAGATGTTCTGTACATCCTATACCCCACTCATTTTTGATGAATGGTACAAAAATAACTCTTCAAAATAACATGCTTAAACAAAAGAGAATAATATTAGTCTAATCAAGGGTATATAATAACATAAAAATTGTAATCAACTTATAAGCCTTAATCCAAAACCAGTATAAATTCAAGGTTTGCCACTCCACATGGTCTAAGTTTACAAAACTAGATAAAGTAGCATTGGGAAGTGTGACTCTAGAAAGTCATAAGTGGAAAATAAAGATATAATATCTCAATAATAAAACTCTTAAATACTCTCACATAGTATAGAGATAAAACACCACAACCCAAGTTGCCAAAATCCGTACCTACTTACCAAATTGGTAAGAGTAGTATCATAACCTACTTCCACGAATGGAAGGAAAAGACTAACCACAAGGATGCATCAATCCATACAGTCCTACAACTTATATCAACAAGAATTAGATGACACTATCCCCCAAAATCAAGGGAATCAGGTCAAAACAACATTTTAGAAATAAGTTTTGACATCATGAAAATAAGAATCCTCTGATGGCTTAAAATGATGTTATAAAAAATTGAGGGAGTGACAAATCACCTCTAAGCCCACTGTGAGAGATGAAACTTATTCCTAAACCAAATGACATAAGGATAAAAATCCATAAACATACTCCTAACACAAAATAATTCTCAAACAAAACATCTACACTCTACTAGAAGAAAATTCCCATCGCCCTATGTGGTACTAACTAAAAATGGTCTTATAAGATTTTTCATTCCTAAGATCAGTGAATATAAGAAACAAAAACTAAATAACATATATTTAAGTGAGAAGCATACTTTGATTATAAATAATTCACAACACAAAACACAAATGGTCAACGTGACTTGATTACCAAGAAGGGTATAATCATACTCAAGGTGTTCGATCTAAGTGATGAAACTATGGTAAAAATCTTTTATTCATAACTTATGAATTATATTATGTACTCACCTACC
The DNA here is from genome assembly GCA_037957365.1 of Torreya grandis. NCBI lineage: Eukaryota > Viridiplantae > Streptophyta > Pinopsida > Cupressales > Taxaceae > Torreya > Torreya grandis. Next base: position 2,515,846 of record JARHVA010001184.1, on the reverse strand, counting down.
AAAACCTTGTATACTACTATCACCATTGAATCACTCAATAAACCAAACCTATAGAAACTCTAAGAGGGTACAAATACTCCTACACACTCAATGTTCCCCACACAGATTTCATGAATGTCTCATACTTTCAATAGTCACCAAACCATATAGGAGGATTTACCAAGTCTCAAAACTCCAGTCATAGTTTAACATGGTTATGCATTGAGGCACTATAAATTCAAAAAAATACTAGTGTAATACTTCATGTAACTAGGTTCACACTGGTGAATAAAAGAACACAAAAACACTAATGGACTCATTAGGTCCTAGAGATCGAGCCACAGCTCTAATGCCACATGTAACAACCCCACCGAGTTAGACATATAAATATGTGATTTTTTTTAACACTTAAACTATAAATAAATTACACCATGATAACCTAAGTAGTGATAATAAAAATAATATAATAGATATAAATATAAAATAACTATATTAGGTCATACATCTTAGATCACTCTCAACAAAAGAAAACACATCATGATACAAATATAGAATTAAATACAAATAGCCAACCATCATTGGTTCAATACATAGTCATCATTGTCATTCCAAAGTAAATAGGTAACTAAAAATCTTCATGACAATGTTTCCAATAATAATTACAATGAAATACAATACAATACAATATACATAAATAAGATACATGGCTCCTCTAGAGCATAGTTTTTGAACTCAAATATCTATGGTAATCTCGAGTGTCATCTCAATAAGAAGTACTACTATGGAGAGGGAGAGAATCATCCTATTACTTTTCCACACCAACTACAAACTAATGATCCCTCACACTAATACCATTAGTAAATGCCCTCCTTTCATGGATGAGTAGATAGTGATGGTGTGGGAATCCATAGATACAAGAAAGTATATGTGGGTTGTATGATTTCTAAAAATAAGCATGTAGTGTACCATAGAATACCATTCTATTGAAATATATCATACAAATATGTAAATCATACTCATGAAATTATAATGTCTCACTAAACATACTTTGGTTGAAAGTTTTATGGAAAATAAATAATAATGATATATAGATCAATCAAATTCATACACACCATTTGATCAGACTGCCTTCATATGACATTATGATGCTAGTAAGCCAATGAAGTCCATCCCACTCCTTACTTAGTATCAACAATGTAGATTGTTCAAACATAATTTAACCACAAGATTCATATAATTTTACATTCTACTAGCAAATAAATCACATAACATGTCGTACATAGGAGTAACCTAAGCATATATTTATTTCATTAAGTGTATGAATGAATCTTAGATTATTATTTTCTATGCCATAGTAGAAATAATGAATACACTTTATACCATCTAGGTAAAATACACATTTAATTATATATTTTAAATACCATAATTAGTTTACAAACATACTACACCCTATGATAACCCATATTACCATGGTCTAATATTTTAAGGAATAACGATTAGTTTTCCACAATTGGTCATATAAATTAGTCCTAAATACATGGAAACATAAGCTTCTATTCAATTAATTAGACATAAAAAAACAATTCAAAGTTTCCATAAAACACATAATATTCTATCTTAGCATATGCTACATTCTCAAAGGTTATATGCACGCATACACAAAATCCTACCAATTATCACAAAACATGTTATGCATAGTAATAACATACATGCATTCATTAAATTAGTCACATGTAGGTGTGAGTTTAGACATAATAATTATATTATGTACCATTTGGATATAACATATATTTATATTTTAGTACTCTATGATATCTCATACTATCATAGTAAACAATGACATAAACACACATAACCAAACTTATGATTTCAAAAATTAAATGATTCACATATGTAATGACTATCAAGAAATTACATAATTATACCACCTAGGTATACCCTAATTTTAAATTTCATATTACTAAAACCTATAGGTACACATCATGATGTACTTTATATATATATATATATATATATATATATATATATATATATATATATATATATAGTACATTTCAATCCACTCATAAAATATACTACTTCCCAGTTTTCATTTATGTATGCATATGTATTCTAACAGTCATTTATGACACAAGTAAAGGTTTTTATAATATTTATATAATCATTACATATATGAATCAATAATATATAACATTATTTATTTGGAAGTATAGTAACATTATCATATAAATGTCTATCTTCACTATTGTTACACAAAGTATAGTATGATCCTTATTAATATACTATATAATACTATTTATCTCTCTATAACCATGTACATATATGTACATCTATTTTCAATCATGGTCACCATATGATTATGATTCACAAAGATAAGTAGTCACATATCAATCCTTTGATTAACTATATCATAGATCATCAATTAATCTTACATAGATTAGAGGATCAAATAAGGTTGAGAAACAATCATCTCATAATCTTAGTTATATGTCATATGAATATAATATTTATTAACAAGTGTGTCAAAATTACATGAGAAAGATTCTTTACAATAATATTTGATCATGAGGATGTAATTATCCTAGTTAACAAGGTAACTCTCTCATGGTCAGACTAAATTTTTATGTTATGATTCAATTCATCTAGTTCATGTATATCTATTCTATATTATGACTGATACCCACGTCTTCTAATATTATGGATATGTTTCAACATCATTGATCCCACACACACACACACACACACACACACACACACACACACATATACAACATTAATAAACATCTTATTTTGTTATAGTTAAGTAATATTCTACTATATTAACTCCCTAGACACTCATAATACCATAGTTTAATATCATAGATTTGAAATTCCTATTCTAGTGTATGTGTCAAAGACCCACAAATAGGTGTCATATTTAAATGCAAACCTACCAAATCCAAACATTTTATAATATGTTACATAATATAAATGAAATACTTGGAATGTATTCCTCATAAAATTTTATACACCACTTGATTATTCTAGCATAGATTAGGCCTCAAACAAATAAAATTCCTACACTATTGTTATACTATCATAGTGTTCTATATAAAGATTACAGTTATATGTTTCTATACTTATATTTTATGTATGCAATAACAAATAATTTATTATCTAAAGCACCATGACTAAATAACACTATACGGGTATTAATAGCTAGATACACTTCATTGCAAGAAAAATTGAAGCCAATAAATCCAAAAACTACTTAAAATGGTTCACAATTATTAAAAATGAACATAATATTAGTATTATAAATATTATTAATATAATTCAAGATTACAATATTGTGAACAAATGGTTTCTACTATATTTTATTAGACATCTATCTATCCCATGCAAAATCATACAAAATAGTTTGCAAATTAATTATAGTTAACCATGACTTTTGAACTATTTGACATATTTCTTAAGGAATAATAGGATATTATATTATAGAAATCTATATAAATCCATAGCTCAAAATAGTAGGATATTATATTATCAGATAGTTATAGACAAATTTAACTATTTAACAACTAACCATAGAAAGGAATGAAATCCAATATAGTTTTAAAAGAGCAAATTGTTACATTAATATGTTGTGGTGAAATATGATGGTAAAATATCATGTATAATTTTTTTTTTCAAATGGTTTCTATTATATTATATTTTATTGAATCAAAAGACTACTTATAAGTATTCACTTACTAAGATGTAACGATGACAACATTATAGACTAGAAAAACTCATTATATATATAGCGACTTCAATAGCTACACTATGTAGGATACAAAGGTATTTTTAGTGATGCCAATCAATGAGAATTTTTAATATTGTTCTCTAAAAAACATAGCAACATGGCCTCAATCTTGGACAAGCTTAAAATAGAACAAAGATGACTCAAGAATCATTCATAGGGTTGGTAACATTTTATAGTGATCTATATCTTAAGCCACACATAACTAATACCAATTACAGTGATTTTATATCATGTATTAACAATGATTACCATGATAATATTTTTAATACTACATGTATTTTAATTTTGTTGCATGAATTCAATAAGTCCTTATTTTTATGTACTAATTATTGCAATAAGTCGTTATTGAAAAGGTACTATATATTTATATCGCTTCTACATATCTATTTAACTTGTTGGAAAAAGACATGTACGACTCATACTCCTCCTGCATCATTATTATTCCAATAGTGACCCACACATAGGTAAGCATATTTTATCTAAGTAAAATAATGGTTTAACAAATCAACCTGCTCTAAATAAAAGGCACTAAGCATTTCTACAGCTCTATGCTGCAAACAATCAGACCAATATATATATATATATATATATATATATATATATATATATATATATATATATATATATATCAACTTATATTATTATGTTTTTTAGTTTATAAATATCTCCTACAGACATTTTATGGAAGACTTCAACCCTGAATTTTTACATTAATATCACTAGAATTTAAAGCATTGGCTACCTAGCAATTCATGTTGGATATCTTTGTTCCTCAGTCTTGCTTCCTTCTTTCTTCTCTTTTGTACTCCTCTTCCCATACTCTATTTCCTTATTTTTTTAACTCTGTGTTGAACATTCTATTTTCTTTTCCAAAATCTCTGGTATAAAAGTATGACATACTTCTCTTTTTTCTCATTATTTTATTAATATCTTTTTTTGTCTTTAAATATGTTTTTCCATAGCTTTAGTCCTGATGATTTTCTCTTTTTTTTAATCTAATTTATTATTTTTTTATTTTATAGATGACATTAATTAATTTTAAAACTAATATTTAAAATTAGTATATTTACTAATTAAGTTAGCAACTCCAAATGCCAATCACACACTAAAATCATTTAATGGACATACTTGCAAGTCTCACAAGACAATTTATCTAAGCATTAATCTAAGCTATAATAATAAATTATCATGAATAAACCATTAAAATTATTATATTAAACCATGTATAAAAGACTTTTTAATAGAAACAAGGTCAAAATATATTATTCTAACCACTTATTATGCATCTAACATGTGCTAATTATTTGTGGTGTGTATAGGGTTCTAGTCAGTTTCTCTATCATCCTTCAAAATTTGAATCTATGTAATCCTCTCTAATGATGATATCCCTCTATCATACTTTGAGGGATGAGTTATCTTGCATCAAAATCACAATAATCAAGTGGTTAGATCATAACAATATGATAAACTTACATCATAAAATATAACTAAAATAAAAAATCAACATGTTTGTAATGTAAACATATACACAATAGATAACTCATATAAATATAAGAATGTAACATAATAAATATAATTTTGGATAGTTTTTGATGATGTCATGGAGGTTTCTAGGTGAGTGGATGAAGTGTCTTGATAGTCTAAGTATCAATGACAAAGTGTGTCGTATGTTTGTTCTATTATGCTTGAAGTAAAATTGGTTGATCTTTAGTCTTGGCATGATTAGGTGTATTTAGAGATGATGATGATTATTTGAGTATCTTTAATAGGTCCCATAAGAGGTTTTATATGCTTTTAGTGCTTGTGTGCATGATTGGATTTCATCTGGTAGTTCATAGTTTTCATCTAGACATTTTGGGTCTAATGGAAGAAAAATCTGAGTAGGAAGTTTGATGACATAACCATTTACTTGTATAGATGACTCATGGGTATTTATTAATATTTGTGTGATCACATTAGTCCCAATTTATTATGTTTCAAGTTTCAGGTCATGCAGTTGAGCAAAGTAAAATATAGAACTATGTAAAGTTGGCTTCCCTACAATGTTTTCCCATACTTAGCCAAGTAGAGTCAAGCAAGCAGTTTGATGATATTATATTTCACACATGTGAATGTTATAGGATAATATTGACATATTTATATATTATCATATGAAATTTTATCATGTGGTTCAAATTTTAGGTCATGAGGTTGAGCAGAGCAAAAGTTATTAAGGTGCAAAGTTGGCTTCTCAGATAGAAGTTCTCTAAGTTCCCATACTTAGCCAATTTTGCAAAGGGAGATATAATGGTGTGAATTTAATTGAATCATAGATATATGGCATGAAATTATTTTGAATAGATAAGGATATAATTATAAGCATCATTCTTATAAGATATCTAATAGTGAGCGTGAAATCTATCAGATAAAGATCAACGATGAGTGGGTGTTCGTACATGACGATCAATGATGTGTATTAATTCAATAAGTTAAATGTGTATAAGGCATGCAGGGATAAAAAATGGAAAAATCATCAGATATTTGATCTTAGACTAATGGTGACCACTAAAAAATAAATACCTAATTAATCTACAAAGATGAATGGTGCTTATTTAGTTAATATTACAAGGGTACATGAGATGAGGTTTTTTTCTTTAACAATTTAACCAAGTTAAAGTTTGAAGAAGATCAATGGTGAATGTTTAATACAATATGTAAGGACATGAGATGATGGCATAGTGTTTGAATTTTAACCATTTCTTAATGACTATTGGAATTCAAATATTTGAATTTGTGAGGGAAGACCAATCTATCATTTTTGAGCCATAAATTTTGATATATGTATAATTAGAATATGGTGTAAAAATAAAAGTTGTAGAGGAATTCAAGGAGAATATATAAACATAAATTTGAATTTATAATTATTTATACAGTAAAAATTATTGAGAACCAAATTTGACTATGTGTTCGTTAATGATCTACAAGTAATATGATAAGGGTAATTGAGTTGTTCATGATGGTATTTTGATATTTTGAGATGAGATAGATATGAGAGAGTATTTTAGACTACTTGAGAATGATTTATATAGATTTTTTAGGTTTTAACAATCCATATTTAGTATGTACAAATGCTTATAAGTTGATTGTCTACTTTTCATGGTGTTCTTGTGTACATAATGTTGTTTGAGCAAAATTGGCTTTAACAGAGGAGTGTTGTGATGACTGTGATCATTTTAGGATGTCAAAGGAGTCATGTGGAGTGGACCTATGCATTTGGAAGTGGTCCTATGTTTCTAATTTGATTAGGTAAATGGGCCTTTATAAGACCTAGAAGGTGACTTAAGCCTATTTGAAAGAGGGGTGTGCTTAAAGGTGACCCATATAGATGCCTTAAGTAATACAACATGTGTTATTGCCGACAAGGAAGATTTTGAATATGATCATAAGCATTAATAATCTATAAAATTTGAAACCAATGTGATGGTTTCTAGGCTTTTTTATGAGACTTTTGATATTGGATAGAATAGGTGAGTGTGAGTTGTGGAATGAAGGAAAGGGTGGGTGTTCAGTGGATGGATTGAAGAGAAGAGCATGTTTATGATTGTGTGTATGAATTTTAGGTCATATTTATGATTTCAATGATATATATCATTCATTTTTAAATATAAAAGTGGTCAAAAGGACTTGATTATCTTAGGGGTAGGTGTTCCTTGTGAAATAGGTGTTTCACTAAAACCAGTTAGAAGGACTTGACTAATAGGTGGTCAGAATGACTTGATCATCTTAGGGGTAGGTGATCCTTGTAAAACATGTGTTTTAATAAATTATGGATAGAAGGACTTGACCAATCTCATGTTTGTGATCATCTTCTAGGACAAGTAATGCATGTGTTTATAGGCTTGAGAGTGGGTTTTATTCCTCAAGAGAGTTTCCAACATAGAACTTGTGTTGTGTGTATGATATTGCATTATCTTTATTTTTCATTTCTATAAACATATTTTATGCTTCATAAATGTTTGTATTGAATGCTTAAGTGTTTGAAGGGTTTGGAAATTGAATTAGATTGTTTGTCATCACTGATTCACCCCCCTCTTAATGATTATACCTCTAAAAATTGCTATCAAAGCAGGTCTTTTGGTAAAGGCTTGATAGATTAAAGGAGATCCAAGGTAAAATATGGGTAGCCATCAAATGAAAGGAGGTTTTTCCACTAAGTAAGCACTAATATTCAATGGATCTAATTATGCTTTTTAGAGTGTGAGGATGAGGACCTACATCATTTCCCTAGGGTCTGATACTTGGTAATCTATTTTGGATGGTTATTTTGTACCTATTATTCCTCCATCTAGTGTTGCAAATAAGAATTTGTTTGATAAAAATTATAGGGAAATGAATGCTATCACTTGTGGTCTTTCAGAGACTGAATACACCAATTTAATCCATTACATATATGCCAAGGAAATGTGGGATAAATTAAAGATTATTTATGAAGGAGATTCAAAGGTAAAGTTGGAAAATTTTCATACTCACAAAAGACAATTTGAGAGTCTTAAGATGAAGGAAGAAGATTCTATGGCATCCTTTATATAGAGAGTTTATGAGATTGTGAACATCATCAAAGGTCTTGGAGAGAATATTGAAGAAGCTACTATAGTTCAAAAGGTATTAAGGTCTCTTTCTCTCAATTTTGATTCTAAAGTATCTACTATAGAATAAATTCATGATCTTACTTAGCTTAATAGGGATGATTTGTATATAATTCTTACTACCTATGAGATAAGAGTTGATGATGATAAACCACCAAAGAAGGAAGCAACATTCAAGATAGAAATGAAGTCAAAGAAGACCTTCCAAGGTAATAAACTCAAATACAATGACATATATGATATTAATGAAGATGAACTAATTTATTTATTTACAAGGAAATTGAAAGCAGGCTCAAAGAAATATAAGTGTAAGCTACCCTACATATGTTTCAATTGTGGAGAAGTACGATACTTTGCTAACAAGTGCCCTAATAAGCATAAGAAGAATGATGATGAAGAGTATGGTAAATACCAAGATGAATACAAGAAGACATACAAGTTTGATAAAAGGAAGAGAAGATTTAGAAGGTTTGAAAATAATAATTACTTCAAAGATAAGATGGATCTCTACACCAAAGATGATTACAGCTCATCAGATGAGAGTGAAGATAGCGACTCAGAGTATGATCATGAAGATGATGGTCCTATTGAAGATAAATCCATTTTCATGGATGAGGAAATAATTTTCTCATATCAAAATAAGTCTAATTGGATTGATTCAGATGATGATAAAGATTAAAAGGTGGACTGTGAGACTGAATTGATGAATGCTCTTGAAGAATTGAAGATTGAGAAGAAGATTAACAAGAAGATGAAGTCTCAAATCAAGGCCCATGAGGAGAAATTCAGTTTATATGAAGAAAGGATTAATGAAGACATTAAGGAGCATGGAGATATAGTCAATCATCTCAATTATCAATTGGAAATCCTATCTACAAGTTTGAAAGCTAAAGAAGATGAATGTTCAAGGTATGTAATTAAAAATGAGTCATTAAAAGCTAATTTAGACAAGACATATAGTAATATGAAGTCATTTGTGATATTTGAAAAGAGCTCAAGTGATCTAGATAATATTCTAAATAATAAAAAGTATGCAAGTGATAGATTTGGTCTTGGATACATAGAAAAACCAAAAAATGCAACTCAAGACAAGATGAAGACTAATGTAAATGAGACCTTGAAGGTCAACAATCAATCAAAGAATGAAGATGCTAGTAAAATGAAGATAAATAAGATTAGACAATCAAATGTTATAAGGTATGAAATTTTCAATGATTATTGTTACACATGTAATCAATTTGGGTATAAAGTTAGAGAATGCAAGAGACTTGTTAGAAATGAATATGCATGGAACTATGATGGGGATCATCAGTCAAAAGGTGAGTCTTATTCAAAAGGAGTAGTTTATTTCAATTATCAAAATAATGGACATATTACAAGATTTTGTTCTAATCACGAAAGGTAGGATAAACTTATTGAAAGAGGTATAGTGTGATTTAACTGTCAATAGAGAGGTCACATTACTAGATTCTACAAGCAAAGTCCTACAAGATACAATAGGTTTAATCAGGATCCTAGAGTGCAAGAAAGAAGGCAAGTTAACTCATGAAAACCAAAGGTAGTACGTGTGAGTCATGATGAGTCTTTGGGTCCAAGTAATTTATTTTCTATAGTGGAGAATGCTAAAAATAATTTAAAGTGCCAAGATCTCTCATTGTCTACTCATATTGTGAATGAAAAGACCAAGCTCAAGGAGAAGACCAAGATTGTGATTGAGGCTAGTTCTAAGGGGTGTTTTCATTATAATGAGTAACCTATTATGTGAGAGAAAGTTTTAAGACTAGTTCTTATGTTTTCAAGGTCTGAAGGTGATGTTATACAATACAAATAAGCTACTTCAGTGTTAAAGATATGTCAAGATTCTATAGTTTCTCCAAATGTTGTATATCATATCATAGAAGAGAAAATGAGTGATGTAGAAAAGGAACAAGTTATAAAAGTTCCGACTAATGAGAAAAATATCAAGAAGTCTTATATATATAAAAGGAGTCTAGTGGTTATCGAGGAGATGTGGCCCACTCTTGGCTTCACTTTGTTTTAGAGCATTGTGGTGTAGAGAAGGTCTCTATCTATGCTTCTTAAGAGACTCATTTCAATAGAGAAGCAAATTTTGTTATGGTATTCTTAAGAATGTCCTAGAAGATAAGAGATGAGTGTTTCCATTTGGAGTTGGTGTGTCAATATGGGAGAAGTGTTTTGATGAGGTTAGAATGATGTCATAAGGCATTTTTGCTTTGTATACAATGTCTATAGGATCATAATGGATGTTTTTAAGTGGAATAATAAGATTGATGGAATGTAAATAAAAGTTTGGTGCTTAAAAATGTCTGTGCACTTCCTTATTATGTGTTTCAATTGGTTTTGTGTCTTGATGATCCTATTTGTGCCTTTTGGAGGTTTTTTGTGTAGTCCTAGGTTTATCTTCCTTATTGCAGATCAAAGCCATGGTATAGGAAGTAAACGTTTCCAAAGGTGTGAAGGATAAAATCTTGGTCTAGAATTTTTTGATGATTGTCTCTAGGTGTGCAAGAAGTTTCATAGGTGAGCATTGACCAAAAGGAGGTTTTTTGACCTTGTTTGTTTTGAGATTTTAGAGTTTTGAGCTATGCTATAAAAGTGGTTTGCCTTGTGATTTGAGGTCTAAGTCTTATTAATAGGTTTAATGGGCCAAATGGGTTATAAAATAAAGCTTCATATAGATTTGAAGGTTTGTGTTTCTTAAATTATTCAAGTTTTTATCAAAATGGAGGTCTAATTAGCTAGTAGGTATATGAAGGAAGTATGTCATATAGGATTTGTTAAGTGATCAAAATTGGTGTACTTGAGGGGGTATACAATAGTACTTTAGATATGAATTTTTTGGACTTGAAAGTATGTCTAATAAAATTTATGTGCTATAAAAGTTCATAGAAGGGTTACAAAGAGTCTAGACATGCCTAGTGTGAAGATTTGATGTTTTTTCTTAGTTTATCCAAAATATCAAGGAATGAGTGTTTCAAGGTGAGTTCTCAGGTTGCTTTAGATCATGTTTCTTATTTGGTGAGTTGAATTAAGTTATATTAGTGGTCCTTGAGGTGGCTTGAGAGAGAAGGCTAGTAAGCCTGTGTGGTGGTTCTTCATGATGTGTGAAGATCTGAAGATGTTTAAGAGGTGTAATGTCTCAAAGATATTAGGGGGTCCTTCTTAGATGTTTCTTAGTGATTTTCATCATATTTTAGTTCTTTTGTGTATTCTTACTTCATTGGTTGTAGTGCTTAGATGAAGAGAGTGTTGGTTTGTAGCAAAAAGAAGTTGTCAAGGCAAGAAGAGGTAGGCTCAAGGTAAGGGGTATTTTTTATCCTATTTATAAGGTGGTATTATCCTATTTGTATTATTTTCATGCCCTTAGGATCAATTTGTGCCTTATTTATCATTGTGTCAAAGGGAGAGAAGATTCCTATTATGAGAGTACTTGAAGAGAGAAAAGGAAGGTGAGACATATGATGGGTGTTGACATAAATGACAAAGGGGGATATTATTGGAGAGTTTTTAGTGATGTCATAGATGTTTTTAGGTGAGTGGATGAAGTGTCTTGATATTCTAAGTATCAATGATAAAGTGTGAAGTATGTTTGTTCTAGTATGCTTGAAGTAAGCTTGGTTGATCTTCAATTTAGGCATGATTAGGTATGATTAAGGATGAATATGATGATTTTAGTATATTAATTATGTCTCATAGTAGGTATTCTATGCTTTAAATACTTGTGTGCATGAGTGGATTTCATCTGGTAGTTCATAGTTTTCATCTAGACATTTTAGGTCTAGTGGTATAAAAATCTAAATAGGCAGTTTGATGATGTAACTATTGAAACATATGGATGAATCAGTGGGATTTGGTCATATGGGTGTGATAATATTAGTCCCAAGTTTCTATGTTCCATGTTTTAGGTTATGCAGTTAAGAATATCAAAAGATATAATTGTGCAAAGTTAGCTTCCCTGTAATGTTTTCCCATACTTAGCCAAGTAGTGCCAAGAATGTAGTTTGATGATGTTATATTTCATATGTGTGAATATTCAAGAGAATATTTATATATTTATGTATTACCCTATGAAATATGATCATGTGGTTCAAATTTTAAATGATGAGGTTGAGCGGAGAAAAATTTATTAAGGTGCAAAGTTGGCTTCTCAGACAAAAGTTTTCAAAGCTCCTATACTTAGCCAATTTTACAAAGGGAGATCTAAGAGTGTGAATTTAATTGCATAAAAAATCTATGGTGAAAAATTAATCTGACTAGATAAGGATCTAATGGTGATCATAATTCTTATCATAGATATAATGGTGAGCATGAAATCTGTCAGATAAAGATCAAAGGTGAGTGGGTGTTCATACATTCAAATCAATTATGCATATTAAGTCAATAAGTTAAATGTGTAGAAGGCATGTAGGGATACAAAGTGGAAAAATATTGGGAGCTCATAGTTTAGATCAACAATGATCATTGAAAGGTAAATACCTAGTTAATTTCCATATATCAATGATGTGTATTTGGTCAATTTTACAAGGGTACACGAGATGAGGTCAACATGTTTATTGTTTAACAGTTTAACTGAGTTAAAGTTAGAAGAATATCAATGGTGCATGCTTAATATAATATGAGAGGATATGATATGATGGCATAGTGTTCAAATTTCAACAATTGCTTAGTGACCATTGGAATTCAAATATTTGAATTTGTGAGGGAAGACCAATCTATGGTTTTTGAGCCATAACTTTCAATATATGTATAATTTGACTATGGTGTAAAAATAAACATTGTATAGGACTTCAAGATTCATAGATAAACATGAATTTTAATGTATAATTATTTATACAATAAAATTTATTGAGATAGAAAGTTGACTATGTGTTTGTTCATGCTCCGCAAGTAACCCAAGAAGGGTAATTGAGTTGTTCATGATGTTATTTTGATATTTTGAGATGAGATAGATATTGGAGAGTATTTTAGACTCCTTGAGGATTATTTTTATGTATTTTTAAGGTTTTACTAGTCCATATTTTAATATGAAAAAAATCTTAGAAGTTGATTGTGTGTTTGTTCATGGTGTTCTTATGTACATAATGTTATTTGAGAAAAATTGGATTTAACAGAGGAGTGTTATGATTGTTAGGTGAATATTTTGTTAGTCAGCAGTCTGATTGAGAAAAATAGGTATTATCATCCATATTAAAGGAGATTGGTCAGCCCAGTGTGCAGGTTTACTACATCAGAGGTGGACAAATCTCTCCTCTCATCAAGGGGAGGTTCCCTATAAATACCAAGGAGCTATATATACTATAAATATGCAGAAAGTAACACTCAAGGGGTAGGATACATTATCCATCTCTCTTCTTTTAGAGATGATGTTAACCAACAAAGGAGAAAATCTTTTTGAAAAAAGTAAAGGCACTTCTCTTTTTTCAGAAGTGTTCTTGCAGGAAATAACAAGAGTTCTTTCAGGTATGATAAGTGACTGGTAATGGAGTATAGAGTAACCAACAATCTAAGATGTAGTGAAAAGTCTCCACCTTGACTATCAAAGAGTGAAATATGAAGAAAAATGGGGGCACAAAGTCATCCCAAGGTCATTTACATAAAAATAAACTAAGAACACACACTGAAAACAATTGTATCAACACAAAGTTTGAAAGTAACTGGTTTCAGGACACCTTCCTAATTACTTCCACTAGTTCTACTTGTTAGATCAAATAAACAAGAATTCTTCTAGGAAACAGACATAAGAAAAATTTCCTAAAGTAGAACAAGATATAATAGCACAAAGTATACAAGTAACTTGCTTTCTCATTCAATCAAAGAAATATGAACAACAATCTGAGCTCAAAGTCTCAGTAATGCCTTTCAATTTGGGTAGATTTTTGCTTCTGTTAACGGGAAGATCTCCCATCAAATGATACAAGAGATTACACTATATAGAGGCCAAGAGAGACTTGGTACTTTATCCCATGGAGTAATCCATGCTACGTAATTAATTCCTTGGATGCATTTTTGGTTCTATCAAGGAGGGCCATGCTGGAGTAGGGTAGCTGCCTTAATGGTGGCATGCTAATTCATCTCCAGTGTCTAATCCCAAGCCTAAATCACTTATTTCATCACCTATTATCCATCCAACTATATACTCTATCTTTACTCCAAAGGGGACAAATAGGCTATGCTTTCAATGTTTGCAGGCCCTAGATACCTACCTAGTGAACTGCTCCACCTATTGGGAATAACTCCCACTAAGATTTCCCTTTTTGTCTCTTCTTCCTTTGGCCTTAGCCTTAGGGTATTTGAATTCATTTGGGTCCATGTTTTAAGCTTGTAGATATCAATAGACACTTCATTGCAGCAAATTTGACATTCACGGGTCTTTCCTCTTTTGAATGTTAACAACTAGCTAGTCATCCTAAATTTGACATTTGCAGGCCTGTCATTCTCCTTAGCAACTCCTTTGTGTCTTTCTTACTTTATATGATTGTTTTTCACTGTGATGTGGGTGAGGACATGTGGTGGCATCTGTAACTTTGAAACATGTTAGGGACTATTGTCTCGCCATGTGACACTTGGCAGCTTCCACTGTGCTTTGAGGCTTGACCCTCCCTGAAGGAGGCTTGAAATAGGCCCATTTATGAGTGTTGAGCATCCCCCCACAAGGGTACCTACCCTTTGATATCATTCAGGTGGCCTTCAGGCTTTAATCCTTTTGGAGGACTTTTCATCTCTTTATTTCCTTTGGATAAAATGTTTGAAGAAATTCCTTCAGACAATTTGTCCGAAGGAGACCTTTCCTTGGTTTTATGTTTTTGCATTTGAGAGTGCTCCATCTTTAACACATGGCACCTTCCATGGATTTTAACTAGAGACACATGGCATCTTCCACTACATCATACTGAAACCTTCCACCTTTGACACTTGGTGCTTTTCACTCTCAGGCTTTTGCAACACCATAGAAACGTTTGGGGCTCATTTGAGTTCTCACAGATGATGAAACTTGTCAGCCTCCACCTATTTTAGTCATTTTCTTGGGACCCACCATAGTCCTTGCTCAATATAGTGAAGCTAAGGGAAGGGACTATGGATATTGATACTTGGAGGCTTCTAATAAGCTTCAAAAGGGACAAGTAGCAATATCTGTCACTTTTTAGAAATAAAGTATAATGTGTCTCAACAGATGACACTTGGCAAATTCTACTCATCCTTTTCTTTTGTACATGCTTCGGTTGGACCATCTATTTTGATGTTTCTTTCTTTGATTGAGGCTGCCTTTGAACCTTTGAACCCATGAATCATTGAACTTTGAAGTGGTTCAAGGTTCAACGGTTCAATCGATTCATTCCTTTTATTCGGCTAAGTCCCTTTGATATCTTTTTGAACCAAAAACTTTGAACTTTTTAGTCATTGAACCCATTGAACTAATGAACCAAAATGGTTCAAGGTTCAACGGTTCAATGGTTCAATCCTTTGAAACTTGTTAAGTGCTCGAAGCCATGGAACCTTTGAAATGGTTGAACTTTAAACCTCTGACAAATGTGCTTAGCTCTTGCTGATGGCATTGAATCTTTGAACCCATTGAACTCATTGAACCAAAATGGTTCAAGGTTCAATGGTTCAATCCTTGCTTAGATTCTTGCTGATGGACATTTTTGATCGAACCAAGGCACTGAACCAATCTTGAAAATGACTAAGTGTTGGAAACTAGTTCTTTTGATTGGAATCACCTGCAGAAGCCTTTGAACCTATTGAAATTGCTAATCCCTTTACTGAAAAATATTGAAAAATGAGGAATTTGAAAGCTTAAAACAAATTTTGAATAGGGAAGAGATAAATTTTGGTCTTTGCCGGGCCAAAATAGTTCGTAGGTTGTCCCAAAAATGAGTGACATTTTTTAGGGACAACAGCTGGCTCTAGTTGGGGAACTACCTTCAGTTGGAAACTTGAAATACAACTAAGGGGAGTAGAAACCAGAATCTCCAGTGCCTTGAATTATGCCATTGGGATATGGAGTCATGCTACCCAAAAAGAAAGGCTCCAAAAAATGAAAATGAAAAGAATAAAATAGAAATAAAAGACTATACAAATATACATATGTATAGGGGAACTCATCCAATACTTCAAGAGTTGAAGTGCTTTAGATGTTGCCCATTGTGAGGTAGAGAAAAGAGAGTGCCATCTTGATACTTCAATAGAAAAATATTTTCACCATTGAGATGATGAATAGTAAAAGGGCCCCTCCACAAGGAATCAAACTTTTCGTGCATCCCCTTTGGTTCTCTTCTATTTTTCCACAGTAGGACTTGATCTCCAATTTGAAAATCACGATTCTTTGCTTTCTAGTCGAAGAGCTTCTTCACCAGACCTTGATGGGCAGCAATTTGATCCACCACTATATTTCACTGCTCTTCTAGCTCAGTCAGGCACATGATCCTCTTATCAAGGTCACTTCCATACATTTGATCTTCAATTACCTTAGCCAATTTTAGTGCTGGAAATTCTAGGGTGATTAGTATTTTAACATTGAGTCCATAAAGAAGTTGGAAAGGAGACATACCAATTGCCCTCTTTGGCATAATTCTATCTACCCATAGAGCATCAATCAATGCTTTATGCCATGTCCTTTGGTTGTCATCCACTAGCTTCTTGATGATAGCCACTAGGTTCTTATTGCTTGATTCAGCCTATCCATTCCCTTGTGGAAAGTAACCAGAAAAGTGGGAGAGCATAATCCCATAGTGGAAATAGAATTGATTAATCTCCTAGGAAGTGAAACAAGTTGCATTATTGGTGATAATATTGGTTGGGACCCTAAACCTGGATATGATGTTCTCTTTGAGGAAATTGTATACTACTTTAGAAGTAGCATGTTTGGTTGGAATAACTTCCACCCATTTGGTGAAGTAGTATGTTGTTGTAAGGACATACTCATGTCCAGGACTTGAAGATGGGTTTACAGCTCCAATAAAATCAATTCCCCATTGATGAAATGGCTCCTCTATGATCACTAGTTTGAGGGGTAGGGCAGCTAACTTGGACCTTCCAACAAACTGTTGGCATAGTTCACATCCCCTGACCCACTTGTATGCATCTTGAAAGAGAGTTGGCCACTAGTACCTAGCTCGTAGGATCTTATGCGCAGTCACAAGGGCATAAAAATGTCCTCCATAGGCCGAATTGTGGAAGGACTTTAGAAGTCAGCTTTGTTTCTCCTTGTCCACATAGCAAAGGAACATTCCATCAAGGCTCCTCTTGTATAGGCCATTGTCCCAAAGGATAAAATTAGCAGTTTTCAACTTGATGGTTCTCCTTTCTTTATAGGATAGGTGAGTAGGACACTCACCATAATTAAGGAAATGAGCAATACCTAAATACCACTCATTCATGGTGGAGATAAAGAGGACTATTAGTGTGTCATCCACTTCTGGTTCTTCATGCTTTGTTCCTCTTGGCTTGTTATCAACAATTAGTTGGCATAACCCCTTTCCACACACGAGCTTTGTGGGATAGATGACTAGATAAAAATCTTAGATCTTTGCAACCCAATTGCCTTTTTTCATCCCAAACTCATACTAAGTTAGTATGGATTTGACCGTGGTATTATGAACCAGGGCAGTAACTCATGAATTCAAAATGTAAAAGCAAAAATGCTTTACTGCCTTCACCACTGTATAAGCATGCTTCTCCATGTTTGAGTAATTCAGATCATGATCTTTTAGAAGACAAATCATGAAGGAAATGAGAGATTCCATACCTTATTTATTCTATTGAATTAGAATTACTAAAAGTGTATGTTCTAAAGCATAGCTGTAAATGGTGAACTCTTTGTTATAGTCTGGACAAGCCAAAATTGGAGCATGGGCAATGGCAGTCTTGATATCCTCAAATGCTAACTTGCCTTCTTTAGTCTAGCTGAAGGTGGCCTTTTCCTTCATCATGTTTACAATGTACCTAGTCTTCTCAGCAAACTCAGGGATGAACCTCCATAAGAAATTCACCTTTCTGAAGGAGTGAATAGCAGTCTTACTTGTGGGCAAGGAAAGTTCTTGGATAGACTTGACTTTATTTGAGTCAATATTTATGCCCCCTCTTGACACAATGTGTCTGAGAAGTTTCCCCTCTATTACTCCAAAGACTAACTTCTTAGGGTTTAAGGAAATGCCATTTTGGTGGCAATGTTCCAGCACTTATTGCAAATGGTGCACATGATCTGGGTGATGCTTAGAGAAGACGGTCAAGTCATCAAGATAAACTACAATGAACTTACCCATCTCATCCTTGAAGGCAAGGTATATTTCTCTTTGGAAGGTGGCACCTGCATTTATCAAGCCAAAAGGCATCCTTTTATACGCAAACCTGCTCCAGGGTGTGGTGAAAGTAGTCTTATACTGGTCTACCTCACCAACTTTAACTTGATTATATCCTGAGAAGCCATCTAGCATTAATAACATTTCCGAGCCCATCACTGTCTGAAGCACTTGATCCATGATTGGCAAAGGATAATTATCCATCAAGGATGCCTGATTCAAATTTCTAAAATCCACATAAAGGTGAATTTCACCATTCTTCTTCCTTACAGTCACTATATTGGTAATCTATGTGGAATGATGGAATGGGAAGATTATCCTAGCATTTAGCATTTTTTGTATTTCAAATAGAATAGTACTTGATATTTTTAGATTATAATGCCTAGACTTTTGCCTATAAGGTATCAAATCAGCCCTGAGAGGAATGTCATGTCAAATTTTATCAAGCCAAATTGACTTCAAGTCATCATAGGAGTATGCTAGGACATCCATGTACTAGTTGAGCAAAGTGGTGAACTTGAAACGCTCTTCAGGAGTACAACATTTCTCAATGTTCACCATCTTGGCGTCTTCCTTGGTTCCCATATTTACTTGATCAAACTCTTGAGAGGAGCTTGAATCTGTTTGCTGCTATTTAATCAATCTATCATGCTTATCAAATAGCTTCTCAAGAGAAACTAGGCCTTTGGGAATCTTATTCCCTTTCAGTTGCAATAACTCCTCACTTGTGCTTAAACTTGATTTAGGAGCTGATTCACACTTTTGAGGTTCATTGCCTTTGAAATGTAGTCATTCAAAGTTGTCCCTTTGCTCCAGGAAGGCAATAATTTGATTATCATTGTTGAACACTTGCCAATGACTGGCATTATCAGGCACACTTGGCCTAAATACCATCTCAATGGTGTACCTTTCTCCTTTGAGGTCTAGGTGGGGGATCAAGAGAGTAGCTGAAATAGCCAGTGCATCATCCCAGTCATTGAATTCTCTAGGAACTACAGAGATGTTGAAAGCATCAAAGTTTTCAATTTTGTCCTAGACTAGATTATGGTAGTGGCACAATCTTTCATTCTTAGTTTGATATAGGTTCCTCACCTGACAAACCATTAATTTAGCATCTCTTTTAGCATGAAGGAGTTTGATGCCTTTGTCCCTAGCAGCTTTTAATCCCAACAATAGAGATTCATACTCAGCTATGTTATTAGTGTTGCTTAACTGCGAAGGAAAAATATCTCCTTAAGG
The DNA here is from genome assembly GCA_037957365.1 of Torreya grandis. Classification (NCBI taxonomy): domain Eukaryota; kingdom Viridiplantae; phylum Streptophyta; class Pinopsida; order Cupressales; family Taxaceae; genus Torreya; species Torreya grandis. The sequence continues at coordinate 2,495,900 of JARHVA010001184.1, read as the reverse complement.
AGATATTAACACAACCTCAGCTTCTAAATCGGTGGAGTAGCTACCATCAAATTCAAGAGTCCATACCTCATTTGATACTGATTTTTCTTTGGATTCTTCTTCATTCAGAGGGGGAGATTCTTCCACACTTGCATTGCACTCAGCCAATTCTTCTGCTATTATAGATAAACTAATCTTCAGATGGTCACCTTCAAGAGTTTCAATAGGCATTTTATGGAATTCATCTATGAATAAAAAGGAGTTACCCATGCCTAAAGACTCAAATAAAATTTGAGCTTCAGGTGTTGAGGTCTGGGTAACCACGTATTTCACTTCCTTCTCAGGGAGTAGCCTCTTCATAACACTTTTGACTGAAATCCTTGCCTTGGATAAGTCCGTGCTCAATTCACCACCAACATCCCTATAGAAATTCCACCCAAAAAGGATGCCATATGATGATGGGATGTCGGCTACCAAGACAGTCATCTTGATTCTTTTGTCTGGGAATGTTATAAATGCAAATTGGGCATCCTTAATTTATCCCAACAAAGGTACTTGCTTGTTCTCCATGGAGAAACATCTACCAAATGTCTTGGTTAGTGTGAGGCCAAGGGACTCAACCACTTTAGCAGGCATGACATTGTCTGAAGCTCCAGAGTCGATGATGTAATTATTTAGATGATGTCCATTTATCAGCAATGAGACATAAAAGGGTTCAATCCTACCAAGAGCAACAGGAGAGGTAATGACAATATTGTTCCTGGTGGGTGCATTCTTGGGGGAATCATGTGTCACTTTAGGAACTGATTGTTCAATAAGGATGTTCTAATTTTTAATATATTGAACCAATTTATCTAATTGCTTAGGATGGGACTACAGAAATTCAAATTCAAACATTTGAATTCTAGTTTTCTTTGCATGGTCAATGATATCAAATGTTGGAAATGAACCAGGTACAGAGGATGGGAGTTCATCCTTTTGAGTTTTGGGAGGGGGAGAAATGGATTGTGAATTTGAAGTTGAAGGTGAAATTTTTTTTGGGGTACTTACCTTTCTAGCAATCACCAGGTCCTTTGGCTAGAAGGGCAAAGTGGTCCCATGCTTAACAATTGAAACTATTGGTTGAGGTCGCTCCTCTACTTTCTCTTTATCAGCTTGTTGATCTGATTGATTCTTGGACTGGGTGAATACAACATATGACCCCTCAACTTCATTGCCTTCACTTTTGGGTTTATCTTAATAGTTTAGGAAACTAATATGGGAGTCACCAACTAATTCTTCTTCCTCAGTGAAGAGATTAGCGTCATCTTCAGGATTCAACTCAAGCTAGAATGAGAAATCTGATTCAGATTCAAGATATCCAACTACTGAGTTGTTTGGAGGTGCTTCAAGGGTGAGGTTCCTCTATGGAGGAGGAAGGTGATTTTACTGTCCTTGATTCCTAATAGCATGGCCTTGGTAGTACTAATTAGGGAATGTCCTCCTTGGTACATCTCTGTATGAAGGAGCAGATGACATCCCTTGCACCATTTGATTTCTGAGAGCTAGCACTTCATTTGCTAACTTTTATATGATTGGGTCAGTGGTGAATTTAGGCAAGTATTCAGAAGATGAAGAGAGTTTACCTTTATTAGGGTCTCTCCTTATCTTTCCTTCTAAGATAAGGTCATCTTCTACCTTAATTTCCAAGTCCTGAGTAGCAATAAGGTCTATGTGTCTAGCATGTCTTAGCAAAAAACTCACTTCAGGAAGCTATGAGTTGATGAAGAAACACTTGAGATTCTGAGGTGTCAGTTGGGTGACCATGGGAATCCTATGTCTCAACTTGTCAAACTTGGAAATGAAGTCCCTCATAGGTTCATGGGGCTCCTTCTACATTTGTGTGAGCTAGGATAGCAAAGCATACACATCTTCTGAAGGCTTGAACCTTGCTTTAAACTTGGCTTTAAGTGTGTCCTAGTCAGTTACTAACCTAGCCTACAAATGGTAGAACCAATCTATAGCAGCACCTTATAGCATTTCCATGAAAACCCTGACTGCCACGTCCTTAAATTCCACCCCTATCACACCACAGGCTATGTTGAACGCTGTAATGTGTTCATCAGGATGAACTTTCCCATCACCAAAGAATTTGGGGAAATTCTTTTTTGAACTATGTGGAAGCTGATGCAAAGGTGGAGTTAAATTTAGTGGACCAAAAGAGTTACCCCAGGGGCCTTGAGCCATGGTTTGATTATGTAAAAGTAGGATAACAAATATGGATAAAGGATGTATGGGCAAAGCTTTGCTAATGGTAGAAAAGGAAGCTCTACCTTGTGTTGGTGACTTGGTAGGGCTAGGAGGAAGAATCTTAGTTCGTTGAAGGTGAGGTTGTGGAGGAAACAACTCAAAATTACTCTACTACAACAACTCAAAAGTAGGGTCAACAACACCTTGGTATTTTTGGCTTCTAGTATAATGTGGAGTTGCAAGATTGCAGAACAAAAAATGGAAAAGAGCAAGATCTGCTTTAGCTTGAAGTTTGAGAGTTCAAACTACATGTTCTTCCCCAGCAAAGTCACCAAAAATTATCGGGTGAATATTTTGTCAGTCAGTAGTCTTATTGAGAAAAATAGGTCTTATCATCCACAACAAAGGAGATTGGTCGGCCCAGTATGCAGGTTTACTACATCAGAGGTGGACAAATCTCTCCTCTCATCAAGGGGAGGTTCCCTATAAATATGCAGGAGCTATATATACTATAAATATGCAAAAATTAACACTCAAGGGGTAGGATACATCATCCATATCTCTTATTTTAGAGATGATGTTAACCAACAAAGGAGAAAATCTTGGTAAAAACACTGAAGGCACTTCTCTTCTTTCAGAAGTGTTCTTACAAGAAACAATAGGAGTTCTTTCAGGTATGATAAGTGACTGGTAACAGAGTACAGAGTAACCAGCAATCTAAGATGTAGCACAAAGTCTCCACCTTGATTTACCAAGAGTGAAATACGAAGAACAATGGGGGCACAAAGTCATCCCAAGGTCCTTTACACAGAAAGAAACTAAAAACACACACTGAAAACAATTGTATCAGCACAAAGTCTAAAAGTAATTGGTTTCAAGACACCTTCCTAATTACTTCCACTAGTTCTACTTGTTAGATAAAATAAACAAGAATGCTTATAGGAAATAGACATAAGAACAATTTCTTAAAGTAGCACAAGTTATAACATCACAAAGTCTACAAGTAACTTGCTTTCTCATTTAATAAAAGAAATATGAATAACAATCTAAGCTCAAAGTCTCAGTAATGCCTTTCAATTTGGGTAGAGTTTTTCTTCTATTAATGAAAATATCTCCCATCAAATGATACAAGAGATTACATTAAATAGAGGCCAAGAGAGACTTGGCACTTTGTCCCATGGAGCAACCCATGCTGTGTAATTAATGCCTTGGATGCATTTTTGGTTATGTCAGAGAGGGCCATGCTAGAGTAAGGTGGCTACCTTAACGGTGGCATGCTGATTCATCTCCAGTGTTTACTCCCAAACTTGAATCACTCATTTCATCACCTACTATTCCCATAACTATCTACTCCATCTTTACTCGAAAGGGAACAAACAGGCTACACTTTCAATGTTTGCAGGCCCCAGATACCTACTCGGTGAACTGCTCCACCTACTGGGAATAACTCACACTGAGATTTCCCTCTTTATCTCTTCTTCCTTTGGCCCTGGCCTTAGGGTCTTTGAATGCATTTAAGTCTGAATTTTAATCTTTCAAAGATCAATAGACACTTCATTGCAGTAAATTTGATGTTCATGGGTTTTTCATCTTTTGAAGGTTAATAGCTAGCCAGTCATCCTAAATTTGAAATTTGTGGGCCTGTCATTCTCCTTAGCAACTCCTTTGTTTCTTTCAATTTTTATGGTTGCTTTTCACTATGATGTGGGTGAGGACATGTGGTGGCATTTGAAGCTTTGAAACTTGTTAGGGACTATTGTCTCAGCATGCGATACTTGACAGATTCTATTGCACTTTGAGGCTTGACCCTCCCCGAAGGAGGCTTGAAATAGACCCATTTCTGAGTGTCGAGTGTCCCCCCATAAGGTTACCTACCCTTTGGGATCATTTGGATGGCCTTCGAGCTTTAATCCTTTTGGAGGACTTTTCATCTCTTTATTTCCTTCGAATAAAATGTCTGAAGAAATTCCTTCAGACAATTTGTCCAAAGGAGACCTTTCCTTGGTTCTATGTTTCTACATTTGAGAGTGCTCCATCTTTGACACATGGCACCTTCTACCACTTTTAACCAGAGACATGTGGCATCTTCTACCGCATCATATTGAAACCTTCCACTATTGACACTTGGCGCTTTCCGCTCTTGGGCTTTTGCAACACCATAGAAACATTTGGGGCTCATTTGAGTTCTTACAGATGATGACACTTGTTGGCCTCCACCTATTTTAGTCATTAACCTGGGACCCACCATAGTCCTTGCTCAATATAGTGAAGCTAAGGGAAGGGACTGCAGATATTGACACTTGGAGGCTTTTGACAAGCTTCAAAAGGGACACGTGGTAGTATCCATTGATTTTTTAGAAATAAAGTATAATGTGTCTCATCAGATGACACTTGGTAGCTTCGACTCATCCTTTTCTCTTGTGTGCACTTCAGTTGAACCATCTATTTCACATCTTCTTTCTTTGATTGAGGCTGCCTTTGAACCTGTGAACCATTAAACTTTGAAGTGGTTCAAGGTTCAACAGTTCAATCAGTTCATTCCTTTTATTCAGCTAAGTCCCTTTGATATCTTTTTAAACCAAATGCATTGAACCTTTTGGTTGTTGAACCCATTGAACCGATGAACCAAAATGGTTCAAGGTTCAACGGTTCAAGCCTTTGAAACTCGTTAAGTGCTCAGAGCCATGGAACCTTTGAAATGGTTGAACTTTAAACCTCTAACAAATGTGATTAGCTCTTGCTAATGACATTGAACCTTTGAACCCATTGAACCCATTAAACCAAAATGGTTTAAGGTTCAATGGTTCAATCCTTGCTTAGATGCTTGTTGATGGACATTTTTTATCAAACCAAGGCACTGAACCAATCTTGAAAATGACTAAGTGTTGGAAACTAGTTCTTTTGATTGGACTCGCCTACAGAAGCCTTTGAACCTGTTGAACCTACTAATCCCTTTACTTAAAAAACTTGAAAAATGAGGAATTTGAAAGCTCAGAACAAATTTTGAGAAGGGAAGAGAGAAATTTTGGTTTGTGCCAGGCCAAAATAGTCCATAGGTTGTCCCAAAAATGAGTGACATTTTTCAAGGACAACAATGATGACTATGATCATTTAAGGATGTCAAAGTAGCCATGTGGAGTGGACCTATGCATTTATAAGTTCTCCTATGTTTATAATTTGATTAAATAAATGTTAAAGAGGTGAATGGATCTTTCATAGGACATAAAAGGTGAATTAGGCCTATTTGAAAGAGGATTGTGCTAAAAGGTAACCCATGTAGATGCCTTAAGTGTGAAAGCATGCATTATGGCTGAAAAGGAATATTGTGAACATGATAATAATCATGAAGACCCTATAAAATTTGAAACCAAATGTGATTGTTTTTAGGCTTGTGGAAGAGACTTGTGATATTGGATAGAATAAGTGAGTATGAGTTGTGGAGTGAAGGAAATGGTGGGTACCCTGTAGATGGATTGAAGAGTAGAGCATGTTTATGACTATGTGTATGAATTGTAGGTCATATTTTAGATGTCAAGGATAGTACTTATGTATGTTTGAAGACAAAGGTGGTTATAAGGACTTGATCATCTTAGGGGCATGTACTCCTTATGAAACAAGTGTTTCACTAAAGTCAGTCAAAAGGACTTGACCAATAGGTGGTGAGAAGGACTTGATCATCTTAGGGGTAGGTGTTCCTTATGAAATAAGTGTTTCACTAAATTTCAGTCAGAAAGACTTGACTAATCTCATGTTTATGATCATCTTATAAGATAAGTATTCCATGCATTTTTAGGTTTGAGAGTGGGTTTTATTCCCCAAGAGGGTTTTCCACATATATATTGTGTTGTGTGTATTATCTTGCATTATATTCATTGTTCATTGCTATAAACATATTTTATGCTTCATGAATGGTTGTATTGAATACTTAAGTGTTTGAAAATTAAATTAGATTGTTTGTCACCACTAATTCACCCCTCCCAAGATATTGTACCTATAACATATCCTACTACCCCATAATAGCATTTATCTCACAACTTATTTAAAAATAGGCAAATATAAATTTGTCAGCTATAGATATCCATGGATAATCTAACAAGTTTGCTTGGTGAGGAATTGGGATGTAATAAACATATTAAATAAATCATGTAATAATTATGTGTGTCACGCTTCAATATTTCATTGACTTGATCACAATAATCAAACATTAGGAATTCATATTGAATAAATAAACATTACTAAAATAAGATTAAAAAAATTGCATGGGTTTTGGGATAAAATTTTTGGCCATGGCACTCATGCAGTACATCTAGGCCAATAATAGATCTATTTTCCAAGTTGTCCTATCCATGTCAGGGTCTAAATTTATGCCCATACTTAGCTTCAAATGGAGTCATTTTAATTATAGAATAATATTATTTATTATAAGTAATCTCAACTAGATGTAAGAAATATTCCCATTCAGTTTTATATTCCATGACATATATTTGTAGCATGTCCTCCAAAACTTGGTTAAGTATTTCTATTTGACCATTTAGGTGGTAGGAAGAACTAAAATTCAATTGAGTTCCAAATGTTGCAGTCAAAGGTAACCAAAATATCAAAGTAAACATATCTATCTAAGGTAATTACTTTTGGCATGCCATGCAACTAAACTAATTTATTCACAAAACCTTCTAAAAATATGAAAGTAACATCAATCAAATTATCACCAGTGAAGTGACCAACCTTGGTAAATTTGTCAATCACTACAAAAATGGTGTCATTCTTACTTCGTGACTTAGGCAATATAGAAATGAAATCAATAACCACCTACCTCTCGATACTATATGAGGATATAACAAAACTCTAGGATGACAATGTTCAACCTTAACCTACTAGAATTCTAGGCATTTTTACACAAAATTAATAACATTGTACACTAAACTAGGCCAAAAATAATACCTTTTTATTTCATGTGTCATCTTTGTGGCACCTTAGTGAGAAAAATGAGGTGTTATATGCACTTTTTTATCGCTAAATTCTAAATATATCCAAACTTGGGAACATAAAATTTATTTTTATTCCTTACAAGACCATTATTTTCAACAAAAATGCTAAAAAATCATTGCTGAAGGATTTTCACCTAAAATTTTTCTTATCTCTTTGAAGAATTCATCATCGAGTTATTTTAATATAATAATTCTAAAATTTTCTATAAAATAGACAATGAAACAAGGTATGTGCATCAATTGAGAGCATCAACAACATGATTTATCTGACCTTTAGCATAGGAAATATCCATATCAAAATTTATTAAAAGTTATAAACACCTACATTGGCACACATTTAAATCATCCTCAAAAAATAAATGTTCCATGCTGTGGTGATTATACATTACCTTAAAATGCTTGTCGAATAATAAAGTGTTTCAATTGCTTTAGAGAATGCACAATGGTATCAAGCTCCATGTCATGTGTAGGATATTTATTTTCATGATCCTTGAGTTTTCATGACTCATAAGCCACAACTTTTTCATCGTAAGTCAAAATGCCAGCAAAGCCTTCCTTAAAATCATCATGCTAGATTTCAAAATTACCATTAGGATATGGAATGACATGTATAGGTGTTGTAGTAAATATATATTTAAGATTCTTAAAATCCTCTTCACATTGAGGAGTCCAAACAAATTTCTTACCCTCGCACTAAAAGGAAGTAATGGGATTTGCTATTATAGAAAAGCATTCCACAAACCTTCGATAATAACTAGTCAAGCCCATAAAATTATGTACTTCATGTATGTTATTAGGGATAGGGCATTCTTGAATAGATTTTATCTTTTATAGGTCCAAAAAAAATCCATATTTAGAGATGATGTTGCCTAAATAGTGAATTTCATGTTTTAAGAATGCACATTTGGAAAGCTTTCCATAAAGCTTGTGTTGCCTTAGTCTCTATAGGACTAAACACATATGATGTTCATGTTCAACTATGTTCTTATAATAAATCAATATATCATATAAGAAAATAAGAACAAATTTATCTAGGTAGTCTTTGAATTCACTATTCATCAAATTCATAAATGCATTTAGTGCATTTGTTAAGCTAAACTGCATCACCTTGAACTCATAATCAACATACTGAGTATGAAAAGTTGTTTTGAGGACATCACCTTCCATGATTATTAGCTGATGGTATCTTGATCTCAAGTCAATCATAGAAAATAATTTGTTCCCCTTTATTTGATAAAAAAATTATATCACTGGCAAGGGATAATGATTTTTTATTATTAACTAATTAAGCATGTGGTATTCAACACAAAACCTAAGAGGTTCATCCTTATTCTTTTCAAAAATAACTAGAGCACCCCTAAAAGACACACTTGGCCTAATTCTTCCATTGTCTAAAAGTTATTGTAGCTTAACTTCTAATTCCTATAGGTCATCCACATTCATTCAATAAAAAGCCTTGGAAGCAGGGGAAACTCTGTACATACCATCAATGGAAAATTAAAAATCACGCCTAAAGTAATTCCAACATTTTTTTCAAGAAAAATGTTTGAAAAAGTCTTCATAAAAGGAAAATATTGGTAGACAAGTTATTTATCCTTGGATATATCTTGTATTTGGACAACATAGATCCTACAATTTTTCAACATAGAGCTTAAAAGTAACTTTTGTTCTCTAGGCTTTTGGGTGCCTTCAATTTTTCTAAGTTTCCCCAAATCATCAATGTATTGCACCACTTTTATGAATCAATAAAGTGTTGCTTTCCGTTGTTGTAACCAATCCATTCCCAAGATGAAATTGGAAGACCTCAAAGGTGATAAAAATAAATTAATCTTGGTTATAAAGACATTTAAGTCCAACTTGACTTGTTCTAAACACTCTCAAATCAGAACGTTTTTGCTAATATTGAACTCAACCTCCCAACCTTGCCTTATATGAATAGTTTAACTTTACATGTATTTACAATAATAGGAGAAATAAAACTATATATTGAACTAGAATCAATTTGAATAGAAATAGAAACTCTAGCTAATGTACCTTTGATTTTAATAGGAGTGGCTTGAAAATTGGTATTCTGATTATCTACAACTGAATACACCCTATGATTGGTTGATTTTCCAAGCTTCAAATTAGGATAGTCCTTTTGGTAGTGGTAATAACTACATTTCTAACATTCAATAATCATTTGGGATGATATGGGAATGATATTTTATTCTATGACAGGTCCACACTAAATATTTTGGGTCCATTTTTTCTCAAAAGACCCAATTTTTAGAGGAGTATGGTTTTTAAAGTTATTGTTTTTGGATTGAAACCTATTGAACCCAATGTTGATCCTAGTGAATCTATATTTTTGATCAAATTTATTTAATTTTTTTATCATGGGGAAAAAATTATTTGCCTTATATTTTGCCTATTCATTTTTAAAAATTGTCTCACTTTTTACTATGATTTTTTTGCTCTTCTACCCAATGGGAAGATTCGATGGAAGCTACCAAGATTTAAGTATTGATCATATTGGCATCATGCATAAATATCCATTATAGTCCCAACTTAAACTTTGTTACTTTAGTTTATTTTCCATGCATATAATTCACATGACACAATAGATTCAAAAACTTATTTTCATACTTAGAAACAATCATATTTTCTTTCTTTAGCAATTGAAAATCAAATTTCTTTTATTCGTTAAAAATGGCACTCAAATAGATTTTTCAAAATTAACTTTCAAATATAGGCTAGGTTAGTGTCATGGGATGATATCCTTTAAAGCATATAGATGGTTCTAGAATAAATATTTAGCTACAATTAGATGATAAGTTACCATGTTAGCTTTCATGTTAGAGGTAGTGTTATGCAAATTAAAGTATTTCTACAAGTGTACTAGTCATTCATCTATTGCATCACTAGAATATTTACCTAAAAAGGTAGGTGGTGTAATCTTGTTAGGTTCCTTTATGATGGGATCAACCATTGCCAAAGGCAAGTTTTGGATTACATTCTCAACTCTTTGTCCATCATATAACATGGGAAAATCTTCCTCATAAACAACCTCAAGGTTAATCAAAATGTTTTCTTTGGTTTACATATTGATTTGAAGGACATTCAAGGTTGCCAAAATCCCATTAAGGACTTCCTTGTGGTTGTTTGTTGGATTATCCCCAACAACATTGGCATTAGGTTCCTCATTATTACTTCCAGCATTATTTATGGGTGGTTCATCTCTAAACTGATTAGAATTTAGAACACCATGTCCTCTATCTATACCTCTACATATACCTCTACCTCTTCTTAGGTTGTCGTCACCCCAATTTTAATGTTGTTGACACCACCAAACCTTGTTCAAACTATATTGAGGCATCAAATAACAAAAAAATTGGTATATTATATATTAAAATTTCTTTCCCAAAGTTTTCTAGAGTAGAAACATATCTCTGATACCAAAATGAAATAACCCAAAAAATTTAAAACATCAAGATAAACTTACATATATGACATCTTTATTGATAAGAATTCAAAAAATAATGATCACACACTTGCATGTTAATGAAAAAAATTATATTAAGTTGATTAAAAATATTTAACTAAGGTTAAACACCCTTAATGGATACTATAAGTAAGATGGTCATTCAGTTGAAGGTATGTAGTCTAGGGTGTATCAGTGTATTAATATACACTCAAACTCTAAATTGATTACACAATGATTTTCTTCCTAATAAGACCATTTGAGGATCCTTAACAATACTCAAGTGCTTTATCCTTCCTAATAAATTCTAGGTTGAGGTTTAGGTTGATAAATGACTTCCCAAAAAATCTAATACTAATAAGGAAGAAAACATTAAGAATCTAACTCAAATTTGAGTCATTAAGTAATATTAGAAATAAATACGATAATAGTCATCAATGTAAGGGAACATTAAAATATTCACATGAATTAAATTCACCTAACATGATTAGGTTTCTAAAACAAGACATGTAAAATAATCATAGATCATCATGTGATTATCCCTTTACACCCAAACATGTCTTTTCAAAATGTAGTGAAATTATTTAGATGATTCACAATAATATAATTATATATCATAGAATTAGGAACAAAATAAGTAGATTCACAATGACAATTGGTGAAATAAAATAGTACTTGAATATTATGATGAGGCCACTTCGAGGGGGTAAACTCCATAATAATGCAATAAGAGTAGAATTCATAAAAAGATGATAAAAAGTAACCATTGCCTCCAATATATACTCTACTTATCCATTTTTATTCTATAGGCTGATCATACTAAGAACATTGACAAATGAAACAAGATAATATGAAGGTGTGTAAGCCACTATTTGGGCACATATATCTCTAGACACATTATAGCTTAAGGGCATAACATGCCCCTCTAATTCAAAATAATTTTGTATTCAATGTTGAATCAAACCAGGATGTTTTTATAGGAATGATTCATCCTCTCATATTACATTTTCATAATGTAGGGTCTTCCATTTGATCAAATACTCCTTAATTTATTTGGTCTAAAGTTTCTTAGTGCACATGGGAAGGATCTCTTCAAGATTCAAAATTACTCATCCTTATTCATCTAATTTAGGTAATTTAGTCTGAGTGAAAATTTTATCTCCAATTAGCTTCCTCAAGCATGATACATCAAATATCGTATGTATACGAGTGGATGAAGGTAATTCAAGCTTATAAGCCATACTCCCTATTTTTTACAAGATTTGATAAGGGCCATAATACATAGGTGATAACTTTTTATCATTTTTCTATATCTTTAAATACATGTGCTTATATGGTTTCAAATTCAAAAATTTCAAATCACCTATGATAAAATGTCACTTGTTACAATGTTGATATGCTTATTGTATCATTCTATTTTGTGCCATTGCCAAATTCTTGAACTAACTTAATAGTACCTCTTATTGATGGTGAATGTGTTCCTTAACAACATGAACCTTAAAATACACTATCAAAGCTAGAGTGATGGATGGGGAGTGATACCCATACAATGCCACAAAGGGATAAATATTGGAAGAAGTGTGAAAAGAAGTGTTATATCACCATTCAACATGTGGCTACCAATGAACCTATTGAGGTCAAAAAACCCCATTTCTAAAAAATGAGGATTCTTGTTCAATTTTGCAAATTGTACTATAAATTGGGCATTTAAATTGATCAGAATGCATTATAGAACATCAAGTTTTACTCTAGCTTTGATTATCATTTAGAACATAAGTTTTATTTGATGTTTCTAATATTTGACTCATGTTTTTACATTTTTTAGGATCCTTAGATCTCCATTAGAATGAATAAATGTTCATAGGTTTAAGATTCAGTGTTAATTTGATCCTTAATCAATTAATTAATATGGTCACATTTGAAACATTATGCTAACCTTTGGTCCTAATTGATCGATTGAATCTAAGTCTAAATAATGTTTAAAACTTTAGTCTAAATTACTTTAGCCTAATTTTTTTATTAAAATATATTCATATTTTCCATGGGTCATTTTATTAAATTTTAGTATTAGCTTAATTTTAATTTAAGTTTTAATTGAGTTTATTAGTTCATTAAAACTTTAGTCTAAAATTACTCTAATTTTTTATATATCCTGAGTACTTATTCATTGATTTTATTTTTTCATAGTCATGAATTGAATGTGGGACTGACAAGTGGAAAAATATTGGAAGATTGAATCCAAGATCAATAGTACATAGATGATTTCCTGAGTCAATAAGTCAAAGTTAGCATATCAAAGATCGATAGTGTGTGTTCCTATGTACAAATCATGATCAATGATCCATATTGAAGGTTGGGGTTGAAAATTCAAGATCAAGGATCAATAGAACACATTCAATCACGCAATTGGAGATCTAACAGTGAGCATAGAGTCAAAATGTCAAAGGATATTGAGATTAAACATGATAGTGACAAGTGTCACACTCATAGTAAATTATATATAGATCAATGATATGCATTTAACTGAATGTATAAAGGTGGAAATCAATGGTTTGAGATTAATCATGCATTTAATAGGTCAACAGTGTGCATGTAATCACTCCAATCAATAAAAATGATATGCATTCAATCTTATAGATAAATATCAATAGTGCATGATGAGTCAAGGAGTCAAAGAACCCAAATTGCGTATGATGTTTCCATGTGGTGCAATATCATTAACCTAATGAAGATTCACAATAGGTTACATAGAAAACACACAATGATACCAAGTGGCACAATCTCATAAGCCCAGATCAAATATAAATGGCCATTGTAAAAGTCAACATTAGAAGACTCTCAAAGAGATCAACAGAGTGCATTTGATCATGAAAATGAAGATCAAAAGTATGTGTTTAACTAAGTAGATGGAGATGGATGGAGTAAATTTTATCAATCTTCAGGAGGCATAAGATGATGACACATGTCTAAATGAAAATGGCCACATTTTAAAAATAAATAAGCTGCATGACAAGGTGATGCCACATAAGCATATACATCATATTGGAAGATCTTGTGGACTCGTGAAGGTATAAATACAAGATCCAAATATGATCTAAGTCACAAAAACACATACTTAAAGCTTTTTTTCTATCATTAAAGCTTTGTCTAAAACTCAAAAAATCGCTTGAACATATGAAAATATCTAAAGTATCCTTGGATTCACAGTGTTGAGATGAGAGAGTTGATTTATCATTTGCAAAAGGATAATTCAATTAAGATCATAACAATGGCAACATATAGAACTTATTTTAAGAAGGTGGTTGAATTATACCTAACATTAGATGTAGGGGGTTGAGTTTTTAAGGACACAAAATTTATAGCTTCCTTATTAAACACTAGAGATAATAATTGTTCAAGTTTGTTATATACAATTGAGAACTAGGGAACTCTAACCAAAGAATAAGAGAAGATACTCTTAGTGAAGAGACTCTATGATGACATAGTATAAATTTAGATGACTGGACTCCATTATGTTTCTACCAAACTAGAGGTATTACATTGTATCGATGTCTTGAGTTCAATTTTCAAAGATGCTAAACTTGACAAGGGTATATTGATTTATAAGCCTAGTTTAAGTAAAATTGCATATATATCCCATATTGCATTTGAATCTTACTATAAGCTACCTATTCCATAGATAGAATTAGCCTCTAGTAATTCATGGGCTCAAAAACACACCATGATGGACATTTTGGAAAAATGGTTAGAAACTGGTAATAAGGTCATTATAGATCTCATAAAAATAATCCATGTGAGCCAATTTAGACCTAGAGTTAGGATGGTCATGACCATGTTGAAAAATTTGTATGTATATGCACATATAACACATGTAGAACTAATGTGGTTCCCTATGGTTTATTTCATAATTGAAGAAGAGGTGGTTCCTCCATTAGGTAAAATCATTAGTATTTCTCTAAGAAGATAGATATATGAGATAAAGAATAAGAAGGGGACTGAATTATACATGATGTCCTATCTGTTAGATGCCTTTTGTGCTACCAAAAAAATCCTTAATCAAAGAGAATGGTACCTAGACTGTGTCTCAGTAATATTCAAAATTGCACATTGACAAGTATAGAGATCATATCCATTTCATTTGTGACTATGTTTACCCTACATTGAATCAAGATATTGATGGTATTAATATGATGAGAATAAACCCTTTAATCAAGAAGTTAATTAATGAAATGGGGGACAAATGGATTTTTCCTAATTTCACTATTATAAGAATTGAAGGAACCCAAATTGCCCCTCTCAAACTACCAGTTCATGTGTCTAACAAGCTAACAAAACAAGAATTAGATTACTAATTGTTCAATGGGATATATGGTATCTGTAAGACTAAGAGGAAGGGAATACTACATATTTTTCCCATGAAAATTAATAAAACTATTTTTAGGCAATAGGACCACATTGAAGATGCTTCAAAGCATAGGTTGTCCTTCAAATTGTAGATTGATGATCTAAACAATGGGATCCCTATGGTAGGGTAAAGGAACATTTAAGGATCAAAGTTATTTTGGTTATGCCATATGATCATGAACCTAGTGATTTTGACTTTATATAAACTAAATTATCCTCTTACTATGAAGTCACTAGAATTTTGAAAGAACACAATATAAAGCCTGAGTTTGGATTACATAAAAACCAAAAGATGGAGGATAGATGGCAGTTGTGTCCAAGACAGTATCATTTGATACATGTTGATTCTTATAGGATTCCACAAATAGATATACCATAAAAACATAGGATTGAAGATTTAAGTGAATTTTCTTCAAATTCCTCATCTTGTGAATCATCTAGAACAATAGAGCAAGATTTACCTCAACAGGAGGTTCATATGATAGTTCTAGACCCTCAAGAATATGTGGAGGATACACTAAGAATGTTATCAATAACATATGAGATAGAATTAGAAGCAAAGGAAGAGAATTTTTAGGAATATAAGTAGAATAAGGAGAAAGAGAATTCATTTTATTTGATAGTCATTGATCCTCCCAAGAGGAAAACTGAGGCTGCAATTATCTCGAGGAAAACTGAGGCTGTAATTATCTCAAAGGCAAAGAAAGCCAAAGTGGCCATAATTCCTCCTTTAAATGAGATAAACTTATTTAGTGAGGAGATAATATTAAATGGACCACCTATTATTTAATGTTTCATATATGAACCAACATTGGAGAAGTTCCCTACTTATCATCCATGGGCTATAGTAAAGACGTTAGGCGTACCTATGCAATCAGGGTTGAAGCCATAGATATTAGCTTTACAAGAAGAAGAGATAAAGAGATTGGATACTCTAATTTAGTCATTTGACATATAAATAGGGGTGAAAAGTAAGAAAATGGACCAATCTTTAGTTGGGGTTAGATATGATCCAAATACTATAGGTTTATAAAGAGTTACTAAGACAATGGTCATAGAAGGTGGTGAAGAGTTTGTGCACCAAAGGGTTGAACCTTTGACTCATTTAACTTAGAAGAAAGGACAAAGACTAGGGTAGGATCCTATTTTTCAAGAGTATTTTCTAGACATAGCAAAATCTTAGATAGAAAGGTTGCAAGCTACCATCAACATGCCACTTCCAATTGGTGCTATAAAGAGGGAATTGAGCTAAATATTTATAAATTTGAAGTATCTTGAGCTGATTTTAGTGAATTTTGTTTAAATATAAATTGATTCTTTTTATATTGGTGTTTTTCTTACCTTATATGTGTAAATATAATTTATATTCAAGGTTTTGAACCAATCTTTAGGCTTATTTAGCTTAAGATAGTTATTCTTTGAAGATTTACATGAAATAATTGCAAAGGTTGCTTAAGATTTATGAATCTAACGTGTCTGAGATTAGTGATAGTAATTATGTTCAAATATCACTAATATCCACAATTATAGAGATATATTTAAGCTTATTCAATTAAATTTAGTCATTCTTTGAAAGAATTTGAATTTTTATTTGTAAATTTTGCTCAAGATTTGTGAGAATTGAACTATTATTTACAAAGGTTACTTAAAATTTTCTTAGAGATCATTTTTCTTTAAAAGATAGGGTTTATTTATTATTTTTTGAATAGGATTTGTATTTTACAAGATGGAACTATCGTGAATAATAACTAGGTCAAGGTTTGAGACAAGACTACCTTTTCTTTCCTTAGAGCTTCATAGGAAAGTAAGAGCAGATAAAGGTAAGCAAAGAATTTCTAAATCTCAATCTAATTCACCTGCTCATGTTTCTATTTATTCAATCCTCATCAAGGTATGGCTTGGTTAGGTGGATCTTCTATCAATGAACCTATTTAGGTACATGACTTACCTAAAAATCCTAAGAAATATTTGCTTCTATTAGTCCTATAAGTGTTGTTACTGCTGATGAATGTATCAAGTCTTTTAAGGTTACTTTAAGATTGTTTAATGTTGATCATGAAGATGTTTCTTGTATATTGTTTCCTTTTGCATTTATAGATGTATCATATGATTGGTTTCATAATTTTCCTAAAAATTTCATTACTATTTGGGATGATTTCAAAAATTATTTCATTGATCAGTTTGTAAAGTGCATCTATCCATGCATATTATATCAACAATTCACTACTACAAAGATAGAATCGAATGAAACCATTAAAGATTTCAATGCTAGATTTCAAAATATATTTAGCATAATTATATCTCCCTATATGCCTAATTAATACTTGGCTTTAGAGATTTATAAGGATGATTTAGATATAATTATTTTTGTATTTATAAAAACATCTATTAGAGTTATAAATACATTAGCCTTGTCCTACTTTGAAGTTGTGCAAATTAATGATCAAATGAAACCCCAAGTTCAATTAGCATATGTCATTCCTAATATCAATCCTAATTTACATATGTTGAAATTCATTCCAAATGCTAATCAAAACATTCCTACTTTGAATCAAACTCTAATTTTAAACTAGTTGCCTTTGTTTCATGCCCATCTTGGTCAGAACCTAGGCTTGATAAATAACTCTAAAAATAGATCCCATCCACAAGATCAAAGAGTTATGGCAATAATAGCTATTAGTAGTACTCAAATCCATAATTAGAAGGCACCAAAGAATGAAAATGACTCCATATTGAAAATGGTTCAAAAATTGAGTACTAATTTCCTTTAGTTACAAAAATAAGTAGGTAACACTAGGTAAATTCTAACATAATATATTATTATCATAAGTTTAATAGACCTAAAAATAGGTTTCATAATAGTAACAAAAAAAATAATAATGAGTCATCTACAACTAAAGACCTACCTAAAGTAAACATCTACAATGTAGCTTTATCTAATTATTTCAGGGTCCATAATACTTCAAGACATGGTGAATTAGAATGTATAGAATTTTATAATGATTTTGGAGCATATCAAGATGAATTGGATACATTTGAAGATATGCCTAATAAAGAGAATGTTGTAGCAACATTTATATCTTTAGAGACTTCCAAATCTTTTTAAACAGCTCTTATGGTGGAAACCTTTGATTTTTCATTTCAAGATGAGAATGAACCTAAAGATACTTTAAAAGAGATTCATACTTCTTGACAGTATCTTAAGAAGAAATATCCATTGAACAAGCCAAAGATCATTTAACCTTAGTCCTTCCTTCTCAAAGGCCCAAATCATTTCCTTTATGGAAAGTTATTCAAGAAATAATGTAGAGAGAGGAAGTGGTAGTTGTTCAAGATGAGTTGTCACATGAACAAAATTAGGTATCTATAGTAACATCTATGGACCTTTTTCATTTTTTTGAATAATATAAGGGATATACCATACCAATCATGGAGAAAAATCCTATCCTTTCTAAATCAATCAAAGAAGATGAGTTGAAAAATATTTCTCAATAACTTGCAATAGTTGATATATATTAAGTACAAGATGATCTTTCTTTAGAAGGTAGTTATGAGGATAATTCATGTAGAGTCATTATTGAAATGGAGAATATTATTGAAGAATATGACAATTTTTAGTAGTTATACCATGATTTATTGAATTAAATTAAAAATTTTCAATAAGGCAATATTATTTTGAAGATCCTAAAGCAAGACTAGATGGAGCTTGATTGGATAAATGAGATGTCATTTCTTATAGAAGATGAAGATGAAGCAAGTGCAACAAATCAAGAAATTTCATATGATACCATTAAAAGGTTATAAATATGTGATCAACATATCTCAAATGGTAATAATACAAATGAATTTCATGTTCTTTTGTTTGATCATAATAAAGAGACTTTTTTAGACAACTTGGAGAATTTTGGTGCAAAGATTGATAGTCCATCCCCACCTCAACTGGATATTGAGGAATGTTTTATAAAAAGTACTATTGTATTTTTTCATCAAGAAGAAAATAATTATGTATTACAACCAAGTTTGAATACCTATCAAGAAACTAAAGACATCAATCTAAGCATACCACCTAAGTTGCCAATACAATCATTGAATGAGAATGAAACAAGTCATGATTAGTCTATGAATGAAGTAGAATTATAAATATTAATGTAAGAAAGAAGAATTTGGGAAGAAGATGATTGGGTTGTATATTCATATCTTCAATACATGTACTTGAGAATGAAGATAGGAATCCAAGATACATCATCTACAAGACATAAACATACAAGTTCTCATATTTGTAATAAGATGCCATCAAAAGGAGGCAATCATGTTCTAAGGTTATATTGTAGATTAAATAAGTTTCCATTTGATCCTAGAGGAAAGATTATTATTTTAGTTTTGTTGTATCGTAATTACTATGCTTTATTTTTATCTAGTATGTTCTTTATGAAGTATCTGCAAGATTAATTAGAGTTAGTGTAGGTAGGTTTAGATTAGTTTCATTCCTATTGATTGTTTGTAAATAGTGCTTATAAAAATTTATTTAATTTTTTTTGTTTGCTTATTGTGTGTTTCCTTTATTTTCTTTGTTTTTTGCCTTAAATATGTCTTTCCAAGATAGGTATTTTAGCTCTAAATCCATCTAAATGATCAAAATAACTTCATAGACTAAGGATGTCGATGTGACTCTTAAACATTGGTTGACCATGGATTTTGGAAATTCTAAGCTTAATGTTATGATTATACGAAATTGATGACGATTAATAAGTAGATTAGTAGCTCCTTAAAAATCTTAAACCTTATTCTGATCTAAGTTTGATTCAATAAGGATTGCATGTTTTGAGTGAAATTTTGAATTATTAGAACAAAGTCATGTTAGCACTTAAAGACCATTATTGCCTAGGATGAATTATATAACCAAAGATGATTATCTGAAAATCAAACATTTGACAAAAATCCCAAACACCTAGCTAATTATGGTTCCCAACCTTTGTTGGAAAACTAAATACACTTGAAATATATAAAAAATAAGAGCCTTATTGAAAATATAAAAGTTTAATGAGCAAAGGTGATTCAGGTAACCTACACTAGGGTTAAGGATGCCTAGTTGGTAGTGGATCAAGGCCTAGCTTAGAACCAAAAGTATCTCTATAAGGACTATGGATGCTTTCCTAGCAATAGATAAATTCCCAAGCCTTCACCCTTCATAAAGCATGATTATTAATGAATATCTAAATATGCTACATGTCTATGATAATGATTAAGGTCATGAAATCTATAAGTTATCCTTTGAATCCCATGGCAATCAGTAAATGAATCAAAGCACACATGCAACATGACTAAGTTTTTATGTTTTATTTTAGTTCTAAATTTATAAGACTTGTTTCAATCATGAATTGATCTCAATAATGGTACTTGACCATGTGGAATGAATAGTCTGGTTATTATTTTGAACCAAGAGTATCTAAGTTGTAACATTTTTCAATGTTTCCCTCAAAAGTCACCATTTATTGAGGTCAACAAACCCCATTTCTAAAAAATGAGGACCCTTATTTTCAAATTTTTTTATAAAGTGGGCATTTAAATTGATCAGAATGCATTATTAAACATCAAGTTTTGATTTAGATTTCATTGGCATGTCAACACATAAGCTTTATTTCATTGTATTTGATGTTTCTAACATTTGAATCATCTATTTACATGTTGTAGGATCCATGGATCTCCATTAAAATGAATAAGTGTTCATGGTTTTAAGCTTAAGTGTTAGTTTGATCCTTAATTAGTTAATTAATATGGTCATATTTGAAACATTATGTTAACCTTTGGTCCTAATTGATTGATCTAATCTAAGTCTAAAAAACATTTAAAACTTTAGTCAAAATTAATTTATCCTAAGATTTTATTAAAATAGATTTATATTTTCCACTAATCATTTTATTACATTTTAGTCTTAGCTTAATTTTAATCTAAGTTTTAATTGGGTTTATTAGTTAATTAAAAATTTAGTCTAAAATTACCCTAAGTCTTTATATATCTGTTGATGTCTTAAAATGGCGCTAGATCTTAATCAACAATAATGGGAAGTTTCAAGCTGTGGGACAATGTGGCTTGAAAACAACCTCCATATTTTAAAGAAGCTGGTCTCTTCTTTTGTATTGGGTGTTGGGGAAAAGGGATAGGAGACTAAATAGAAATGCAAAATGCAGGAATGGAAACCTAACTATCGAGATGCACCTGAGAGTAATCCTAATCCTAACCTGAGCACAGTGAAAATATTATGTGATTCTATTACATTTAAGAGCAGACAAGTGCATGATCAATGTAAAAGATTGGAATAACAGAAACAGAGGCTCACAATAGGGGAGTCTTTTGCTGAGATACAAGAATTGTCAACAAAGGCATAGTGTTAAATCTTCTTAATAAAATCTTCCAATCACATAGGAGGTGCAGAAGTCACGCACAGTTATGTAGAACTTTAGGCTCCAGAAAATGGGACAGAAGCAAATAACATTTCCAATCACAACACTAGAAAATCTATAGCATAGACTACTTTGCAAATGACACAGATGACATCAACAAGGGCATAGTGTTCAATTTTCTTATTGAATCTTCCAGTCATACAAAAGATACAGAAACACACACAGTCATATAAACCTTTCAACTCAGGAAAATGTAACAAAAGCAAATGATATTATTGGTCAAAAAATCTGAAAGTCTAAAACTATGAGAATTCCCCCCTTCTTTCTTTTTAGATTTTACAATTATTCTTCTTTTATATCACCGAATGTCTCCCTATACTTTCTTTCCTGCGCAATCTTCTCTGTCATTCGCTCATAGGAGACAAATAGACGGTGCCTTCAATGTTGTGGGTGGCTCCAAAAATCTACCTGATGAACTGTTTCATCTACTAGAATTAACTCCAGCCGATTTTCCCTCCATTTCGCTTTTGGTAACCAATACATGGAACACTCTGCTATGTTTGAAATAGGAGAGGACACTTGGTCAATTTTCTAAAAATCCCCTTGATCACCTAGAATAGACAAAAAAATGACACTTGGCACCTTTCACCTGATTCATCAAAGACACGTGGCTCTTTCTGCTCCCCTTTGGCTGTGTTGTAGTATCATTAGGGGCATATATCAGACTCCTATAGATGGCAACATTTGGTAACTTTTGTAGACTTTTGAAGTAACACCCAGGACCCACCACCATTTCATATTTGTTAATAGATCTTGGTGATGATTCTCTCAGGCGCTGACATGTGGAGACTTCCGTGGCTTCGAGGAAGATAAGTGGCATCTTCCACTTCTTCTATGGATGGAGAAGAGGGGGACCCAGAGAGTGACACTTGGCAGCATCCGCTACTTTTTGGCTCTTAAGCAAAATAAAATGATGCCTTTATGCATTGAATGGAAAGTATTGGACTCATGGATTCCTGAATGCTGACACATGGTGACTTGCAATTTTTCTCCAAAAATGGCTTTTAGGGCCTCCACAACTCCCACTTGGTGCTTTCCATCTTCTCTATTGCCTTATGGTGAAAGTCTCTGAATGAAGTGCGGACACCGATATGAGATGCAGATGCTGACATGTGGTGCGTTCCACTTAATTACTACTGGGTATGTGGCACGATCCATGGTTCTCAAAGTTTACAAAAGGTGACTCAAGGGATGCCAACTATTGGCTTTGTCTCCTAGAAAGTGATGCTTGGCAGCATCTGCTTGAACTAATACTCAGGAAAAAATAAGACGAAGGAAACAAGAAGGGGAAAAAGACCTACTCGGAGGGTGACACTTGGTAGCTTCCACTGCATCTCAACACTTGGGCAAAAAAAACCGGCCCTCTGCTTCAAAATTCTACCGCTTCACCTGAAGAACCAAAATTGTAGTGCTCGAATCAAAAATAATTAAATACGACGTAGAGTAGGAAATTACTCTACAGTTATTGGTGACCATCAAGGCTTTTGAGCCTGCTCAAAAAGAACTTGACTCCCGATCAATCAAAATTTCAAAATTTATAGCTTCAAAAGAGCTATCTGGAAGATAGACCACTCATGGTCAGATAATCCTTCCTTTCTCTGCAACTCATCAAAAGCCAAATCCAAGCTAATGAGATCCTTGTGTGAAAAGGTTTGCAAGATCTGGGCAGTGGCTTTTAACTTGGATTCTAGCTAGAAAATATGGATTAGAACATTTTTGACCTTAGAGGTTGGAGAATCATCCCGCAAGCTCTAAAAAACTGTTTGATCCCTTTGCCTGGCCAGCATCAATGGTTGGATTTGATCCACCAACAGCACCGTCCTTGCATCTAGAAATGGGGAAGGAAGGCCTAGTTGCACCAGATCTTCAATGTGTTGCCTCATTTTGTTGATGCCTTCTTTGATGACATCGAGATGCCTTCTTCGATGACATCGAGAAAACTTCTACAGTCGTTTGCTATGGCATTATGACTGAGCTCCTCATTGACCCATTTTGTGGTAGCCATTCTGTCAGGAATCCCTGTGGCTGCCAATGTTGCATCCCTTGAGCTGTAGAGCTTCTCTAGTAAAGAATGAGAGTCTGTGACTCTCTGGGAGATTGTTACCAAAGCGCTCTGTACCATATTCTCGACCATCTTGCACAGCTATTGTGTGTGGCATAGGAAGGTGAAAAGTGGCCTAAGCTGGAAAATCTCTAAAGTGATTCTCTCCCATGCTAACTTGTAGAGTTCCTTCACCAAATGCACCATTTTGATACCTCTTGGCCTATTGTCTAGCTTAATTGCTAGTTGCGTGGTCCGTTGCTGATCTACCTAGAGCTGGGCTTGAAAAGCCGCACCCTTATTCTATTCTTCCAGCAACCCTTGCTATGATTAGGTAACCTGCAGTTGGAGTCCTTCGATTCTTCCCTGCAATGTTGCATTTTCCCATCTTAGATTTGTTGTTGCACCCTTGGCAATTAAAAGCTCTGCTTTC
Organism: Torreya grandis; assembly: GCA_037957365.1. Classification (NCBI taxonomy): domain Eukaryota; kingdom Viridiplantae; phylum Streptophyta; class Pinopsida; order Cupressales; family Taxaceae; genus Torreya; species Torreya grandis. Next base: position 2,471,902 of record JARHVA010001184.1, on the reverse strand, counting down.
AAAGAATCATTTTGGGCCTGAATTGCCCATTGAGTCTAGAGGGAAACAATATCTTGCAACTATTTTTGTAGACTAGCTATCTCATTGTCCTTTTGGTTTATTTATTTGGCCAAACTATTGCAATTTGCCTTTTCCATGGCCAGGTCAGCCTTTGTCTTCTACAGTCTCCTTGATATCCTTAAATAATCTTCTGTGACCATAGAAGTGGATTCATTCATGAGCTCGACTCTATTTTGAGGCCTGAACAGGGACATGTTGATGGCCACTGCGTTCATGGTGTAGTCTTGCGGCCACATTTGTTCACTCAGCTTGGCAACGTTGGGCAATAAATGGGTCACCGTTAGCTACTATTGAATGGGGTCAAATTGTGACCTCAAATGTGGCACCACCGGTGCTTTATTCACTTTACTCCTCTTCTTCTCTAATTGGGCTTCTCTTGCCTTTCTTGTGGCATCAGCCTGCATCTGGAAAGTGGAAGGCGACGCAATATATCCCCCTATGAAGGGAAATCCTTGTGGTAGGCCGTATTGGAGAACCATTGGCTGGCTGGGGGTGAGTTGAAGGGGCATTTTTTTGGGAACAGAGGGGGAGAAATAGGGTAATGTTAAGGCTTGAGGCATCAAGGATGAAGTGAATTATGAAATGGGAATGGTAGTAGTGGCGGGAGGTGTCATTTGGCTGGGTGGAGGCATGGATTGAGAGGGAGGAGGGGGAGTAATTCCTACCTAAGGAGAAGTTACAGTGCTCGGGCGCTATGAAGGTTGTTCTTCCTCTTCTGGGTCCAATTGGGACTGCACCCTTCCTCTCTTCCTGGGTGTTTCTGATGTTCCCACCATCTCTAAATCTCTTGGATAATAACTTGGTATGAACCTTTTGCAAGATAAAAACACGCTTGCTGTAACAAGTTTCACTAAGTGCCACAATCACAATGAGCAAGATAATTTTGCAGGAATGCTTGAGAGTTTGTAAACTTTAGAATTTGCTAAGGGATTTTTATGGGCCTATCAAGTCCCAAATAGCATTAAAATAAGGTGACCATTAGCAAATCCTACTCAATCTTTGGGAAATAGCAAGGTGGACACATTATGCGGTGCAAGGTACCTTGGAGATTTCAAAAGATTTGGGGAAGCATTTATAGTGGCAAAAAATAAAGAATTAAAGATTTTCTAAGACGTTGACTCTGTGTTTAAAACACTTATTTTAAAGGAAAAGTGGGAAAGCAAAAACAAAACAAAGCAATGCGGGAATGGAAACTACCTAATTACATTGATTACAAATCCTTATTTTCCTTCAGGATCAAAAACGAACTTTCCATGTCCTCTTTATGACAAGCCAACTTGTGTTTCCATACCAGTGATTGTAATGGATATGTCGTTGATGGAATGTTCTCTACACCAACCACACAGGTCTGCCTGGACTCAAACGAGTTTGAGCAAAATGTGTATTCAACACCCATGAACTCTTCTTGTCCTTGAATGCCCATCGAATACTGGTTCTTCATGTTGTCGGGTGTCATCAAGAAATCATGGGCTATTGGTTCTTCATGCTGTGCCTTTTGATATCCATTATCTTTTGGCACATCTTCTTCATATTCCAGCTTTATTTCATCATCATGCTCTTTGATGACTTCATCCTCTTGCAAGGATGAATTAAAAGGCTAGCATCTCTTCTGCATACTCATTTGAATCTTAGGGCTTTCTTCTTCATCTAAAACTAGCTCAGCGCCTCCTATCTCAATGACTTGGTCGAGGGAGTGTCTATGTTCCTCCATATCCTCTTGTAGAGTGAGGAAAAAATCAGAAATGATCTCCTCCTCATCAAAAGTTAAAGAAAAAGCTTGTGGCTTATCCTCTTGCTCATCAAAAGGAGAGTCTATGGTGATCTCCTCCTCCTCCTCTGTACTGATGAAATCCTCTTGACTAGCCATGAATTGAACACACTCCTCTGCAAACTTTTCAGCTGCTTCATCATCCTCTTCAGTCCAACTTAGAGACTCATCATCATGCTGAAAGATCTGGGGAGTGGTATAAGAAGTTTCTTCTAAAGTGGGCTCATAGGAATTTTCATGGAAGTGAGGATCCTTTTGAGGAATGGTGGGGGAGATTTGAGGAAGAAGTGAGGGTCCAGGGTCATCCTGACTTGCTGCTAACATGGGCTCTGCATTATTGGGGAATTGACCTTGACAATTTTGACCTTGCCCATGAATAGGGGTGGCATATGCCTGATCTGGAATTTTTGGTGGTGGATATGATGTTTGGTAGATTTGATAAGGTTGGTTCTCATGAATCCCTAGCCTCTCTTCTATAAATGCAATCAATCCACACACATCTAACATTTTGTATGTAAGCTCTTGCCAATATTCCCTTTCAATGGGATCCCACTCACTTTTGATCAGGTCTATTGCCTCCCTCACTTGATAGATGACCTGAAAAGGAATTTCTTGACCACATCCCCTTCTGTTATCAAGCTCTAACACATATTTTTTAAATCCCAGTAATGTTTTTTTGAAAGTGAAAATAAGGTTAGGCTCAACATGGGATGAGACATATTGGGGGGACTGGGCATAAGACTGATGTGGCTCATAACAATATGCATCCTCATTACTCGACATGATTTTAGGAGAAGCTTGTTCTCAATAAAACATATTTGAAGGAGAATAAGACTCATAGCTATGAGTTATAGAGTTATACATACCAAAGGGATTTCTTGATGATACTGCTTGATTGGCTGGTGATGCAGAGTCGTTGTTGGAGTCGATAAAAACCTCCAAAGGTAGATTGGTTAAAGAATACACCAAAATTCTTCAACTCCTTGAAAGATTGGTCCCATTGGGCATGCCAAAAACTGTTGATGTCTAAAAATGGTGCTAGATCTTAATCAACAACAATGGGAAGTTTCAAGCTGTGGGACAATGCAGCTTGAAAACAACCTCCAGATTTTAAAGAAGCTGGTCTCTTCTTTTGTATTGGGTGTTGGGGAAAAGGGATAGGAGACTAAATAGAAATGCAAAATGTAGGAATGGAAACCTAACTATGGTGATGTGCCTGAGAGTAATCCTAATCCTAACCTGAGCATAGTGAAAATATTATGTGATTCTATTACATTTAAGAGTATACAAGTGCATGGTCAATATAAAAGATTGGAATAATAGAAACAGAGGCTCACAACAGGGGAGTCTTTTGCTGAGATACAAGAATTGTCAACAAAGGCATAGTGTTCAATCTTCTTAATAGAATCTTCCAATCACATAGGAGGTGCAGAAGTCACGCACAGTTATGTAGAACTTTAGACTCCAGAAAATGGGACAGAAGCAAATAACATTTCCAATCACAACACTAGAAAATCTATAGCATAGACTACTTTGCAAATGACACAGATGACATCAACAAGGGCATAGTGTTCAATTTTCTTATTAAATCTTCCAGTCATACAAAAGATGCAAAAACACACACAGTCATATAAACCTTTCAACTTAGGAAAATGTAACAAAAGCAAATGATATTATTGGTCAAAAACTCTGAAAGTCTAAAACTATGAGAATTCCCCCCTTCTTTCTTTTTAGATTTTACAATTCTTCTTCTTTTATATCGCCAGATGTCTCCCTATACTTTCTTTCCCATGCAATCTTCTCTGTCATTCGCTCATAGGAGACAAATAGACGGTGCCTTCAATGCTGTGGGTGGCTCAAAAAATCTACCCGATGAACTGTTTCATCTACTAGAGTTAACTCCAGCCGATTTTCCCTCCATTTCACTTTTGGCAACCAATACACGGAACACTCTGCTATGTTTGAAATAGGAGAGGACACTTGGTCAATTTTTAGAAAATCCCATTGATCACCTAGAATACACCAAAAAATGACACTTGGCACCTTCTGCCTGATTCATCAAAGACACGCGGTTCTTTTCGCTCCCCTTTGGCTGTGCTGTAGTATCATTAGGGGCATATATCAGACTCCTACAGATGGCAACATTTGGCAGCTTCTATAGACTTTTGAAGTAACACCCGGGACCCACCACCATTTCATATTTGTTAATAGAGCTTGGCAATGATTCTCTCAGGCGTTGACATGTGGAGACTTCCGTGGCTTCGAGGAAGATAAGTGGCATCTTCTGCTTCTTCTATGGATGGAGAAGAGGGGGACCTAGAGAGTGACACTTGGCAGCATCTACTGCTTTGTGGCTCTTAAGCAAAATAAAATGATGCATTTATGCATTGAATGGAAAGTATTGGACTCATGGCTTCCTGAATGCTGACACGTGGTGACTTGCAATTTTTCTCCAAAAAGGGCTTTTAGGGCCTCCGTAACTGCCACTTGGCACTTTTCGTCTTCTCTACTGCCTTATGGTAAAAGTCTCTGAATGAAGTGTGGATGCCAATATGAGACACGGATGCTGACATGTGGTGCATTTCGCTTAACTGCTACTGGGTGTGTGGCATGATCTGCGGTTCTCAAAGTTTACAAAAAGGTGACTCGGGGGATGCCAACTGTCGGCTTTGTCTCTCAAAAAGCAACGCTTGGCAACATCTGCTTGAACTAATACTCAGGAAAAAATGAGATGAAGGAAACAAGAAGGGGAAAAAGACCTACTCGGAGGGTGACACTTGGCAACTTCTGCTGCATCTCAACACTTGGGCAAAATGAACTGGCCCTCTGCTTAAAAATTTTGCCGCTTCACCCAAAGAACCAAAATTGCAGTACTCGAATCAAAAATAATTAAATACGACGTAGAGTAGGAAATTACTCTACAATATCCTAAACACTTATTCATTGATTTTATTTGTTGACAGTCATGAATTGAATATGGGACTGACAAGTGGCTAACTCTCATAATATTGAGTCCAAGATCAATGGTACGTGGATGATTGCCTGAGTCAATAAGTCAAACTTTCTATATCAAAGATCGATGGTGCGTGTTCATATGAATAAATCCTGATCAATGATCTACATTGAAAGTTGGGGTCAAAAATTCAAGATGAAGGATCAATGAAGCACACTCAGTCATGAAATTGGAGATTTAATAGAGCACAAGGTCAAAATGTCAAAGTATCCCAAGATTAAACATGATAGTGACAAGTGTCACACTCATGGTAAATTAGATATAGATCAATGGTCTATATTTAATCAAATGTATAAAGGTGGAGATCAATAGTCCATTTTTTATCATGCATTCATCAGATTAACAGTGTGTATTTAATCACTCAAATCAAGATCAATGGTAAGCATTCAATCTTATAGATGAAGATCAATAGTGTATGGTGAGTGAAGGAGTCAAAGAACCTAGATTACATATGATGTTTCCATGTGGCATAAAAGCATTAACTAGATGAAAATTGACTATAAAGTATATAGAAAGCATGTGATGCTACCAAGTGGCACAATATCATAAGCCTAGATCAAATATAAATAGCCATGGTGAAAGTCAAAGCTAGAAGACTCTCAAGGAGATCAATAAAGTGTGTTTGATCACGTAAATGAAGATCAATGGTGCATGTTCAACTAAGTATATGGATATTGATGGATAAAATTTGATCAATCCTTAAGAGGCACAAGATGATGATACATGTCCAAATGATAATGGTCACATTTTAAAAATAAATAAGCTATGTGACAAGGTGATGCCACATAAGCGTACACATCATATTAGAATATATTTTAGACCCACGCATATGAAGGTATAAATACAATATCCAAATATGATCTAAGTCACCAAAACACATACTTTAAACCTGATTATCACCATTAAATCTCTATTTAAACCTCTAAAAATCCTTAGAACATATAAAAAACCCTAAATTGTCCTTGGATTCACTATGTTGAGATGAAAGAATTGAATTATCATTTGCAAAAGGATAATTCAATTAAGATCATAGCAACGGAAATTAATAGAGTTGATTCAAAGAAGGTGGTTAAACTATAATTGACATTAGATGCAAAGGGTTGAGTTTTCAAGGTCATAAAATTTGTAGCATCCTCATTAAACACTAGAGATAATAATTGGTCGCGTTTCTTTTGGACAATTGAGAACCAGGGGACTTTGAGCAAAGAATAAGAGAATTTTTTTCTTAATGAAGAGACTCTATGATGACATAGTAACAATGCAGATTATTGGACTCCATTATGTTACTACTAAACCATAGGTATTACACTATATTGATGCTTGAGTCCAGTTTTCAAAGATGCTAAAGTTGAAAAGGGTATGTTGATTTATGAACCAAGTTTAAGGAAAATTTCATATATATCCCCTATTGTATTTGAATCTTAATATAAGCTACCTAGGCCCTAGATAGACTTAGACTCCATTAATTCATGGGCTCAAAAATACACCATGATGGACATTTTGGGAAAATGGTTAGAAATTGGTAATAAGGCCATTGTAGATCCTATAAATAACATCATTGTGAGCCAATTTAGACCTAGATTTAGGATGGTCATGACCATGATAAAAAACTATATGGATGTGCACATATAGCACATGTAGAACTAATTGGGTCCCTATTGTATATTTCATTATTGAAGAATAGGTGGTTCCTCCATTAAATAAAATCATTATTATTTCCCTAATAAGATAGATATATGAGATTAAGAATAAGAAGATGACTGAATTCTACATGATGTCCTATCTGTTAGATGCCCTGTGTGCTACCAAAAAAATCCCTAATCAAAGAAAATGGTCCCATAATGGTGCCTAGACTATGTCTCAATGCTATTTAAAATTGTACATTTACAAGTATAGATATCATATCATTTGTGATTGTGTTTACCGTGCATTAATTCAAGTTATTGATGGTATTCCTATGATGATAATAAACACTTTAATCAAAAAGTTAATTAAGGAAATGGGGGACATATGGATTTATCTTGATTTCACTATTATAAGAATTGAAGGAACCCAAACTACCCCTCTCAAACAACCAATTCATGTGCCTAAAAAGTTAGCAGAACAAGAAGTAGATTACTAATTGTTCAATGGGATAGATGGTATTTGCAAGGCTAAGAGGAACGGACTACTACAAAATTTTCCCATGACAATTGGCAAAACTATTTTTAGGCAATGAGATCACATTGAAACTACTTCAAAGCATAGGATATTATTTAACTTGTAGGTTGATGATCATAGACAATGGGATCCCTAAGGCAAGGTAAAGGAACATTTAAGGATCAAAGGTATTTTGGTTGTGCCTTATGAGCATGAACCTAGTGCATTTGACTTTATATACAATAAATCAACCTCTTACTATGAAGTCACTAGAATGTTTAAAGAACATAATATAAAGCTTGAGTCCAGATTATATAGAGACCAAAAGATGGAGGATATACGGTGGTTGGGTCCAAGACAATATCATTTGATATATGTTACTTATTCTAGGCTTCCACCAGTAGATGTACCATCATAACATATGATTGATGAGATTTGCTTCAAGTTCCTCAGCTCCTAAATCATCTAGAATAATAGAGTAAGATTTTCCTCAATAGTAGGTTCATATGATAGCTCTAAACCCTCAAGAATCTTTGGAGGATGTACTAAGAATATTATATATGACATAGAGAAAGACTCATAAGTAGAGGAAGAGAAGGTGTAGGAATATAATTATAATAAGAAGAAAGAGAATTTATTGGATTTGATGGTCATTGATCCTCCCAAGAGGAAAGTTGAGGCTATAATTATCTTAAAGGCAAACAAAGCCAAAATAGCCATAAATCTGCCATTGAAGTATGTCAACTTGTTCAGTGAGGAGAACCTAATATATGGATGACCTATTCCTAAATGGTTCATATAGGAACCAAGGTTGGATAATCTCCCTACTTATCATCCATGGGCTATAGTAAAAGACTACAAGCATACCTATGCAACAAGATTTAAAGATATGTATCATAACTTTATAAGAAGAAGATGCAAAGAGATTGGATACTCCAAATCAGTCAGTTGACATAAAAATAGAGGTGCCAATTAAGCAAATGGGTCAATCTTTAGTTAGGTTTAGATATGATCCAAATACTATAGGTTTACAAAAATTACTGAGATAATGGTCATAGAAGGTAGTGAAGAGGTTGTGCACCAAAAGGCTAAACCTTTGACTCATTTAAATTATAAGAAAGGAAAAAGACTAGGGGAGGATCCTAATTTTAGAGAGGATGTTCTAGACATAGCATAATCTTAGGTATAAATATTGCAAGCTGCCATCAACAAAACCCATTTGTCATGTTTGTCGAAAAAAAACAATGAAGATACCCTTCTAGACATTTTTTGACTACCTCTATTTTTATATCATATTAAGGATTATAGGATGAGATATGAGCCAAATGGGTTCCCAAACATATAAATAATTTATTCCAAAAATTACTATTAAATATGGGATCTTAGTCACTTACAATGCCATTTGGAGTATCATGCAATATATGAATTGTATTCAAAAAATAAGAAGCTACTTTACTGACAAAAAGTGGTTGTAATAAGTAATAGAAAGTAACATACTTGGTGAGTCAATCCATAACTACCATGATAAAAAAAATGTACCCTTAGACCATGTAAAACCTATAATGAAATCCATGGAAACTTGCTCTAAATGTTGGATAGAGTTGGATAAAGGCTTCAAAATGCATGGGGTACTAATGGTTTCACTTTGGTTTTATTGACATACCATGCATTCAACAACATATTTATGGGCATTCCCCTTTATTCCTTCCTAAAATAAATATTTATATATTCAATTATATATTTTCAAAAATATGGAGTGACCTCCAAGTGGAGAGACATGAAGTTCCTAAAGAATTTTATGTTTGAGGAGAGAATGCTTACAGAGGTATAATATATATTTATATCATAATGTGTTACCATTCCATGTAATTTTTTTATATTTTTTAGGAACCATGCTAAGAATTTGAATCAAAACATTTTTATCACTTTCATTTTCCTATTCTAATATTTCTTCCTCTATCCAATCTAGTAACCACATGGTCATGGCACATAACAATGCCTCAACTGATTCATCTCACTGAGAGAGGGCATATACTACCACATTCTCTTTTCCTTTGCAATACACTATTTTAAAATCATATCCTAAAATTTTACCCATTTATTTTGTTCTTCAGATGATAGTCATTGTTCTAAAATATATTTGTGGATATCATGATCAGTCTTTACCTGAAAACGATGATCCATCCAATAAGGTATTCATTATTTCACTACATGTAAGATAACCATCATCTCTTTCTCATAGATTAGTTTGAGTATATTTTTTACCTTCAGTTAGTGGCTTTCAAATTCCCAATGGTTTGACTTCTTGCATGAGTATAACCCCCATGCCATATCACAATGTATCACACTCCACAAAAAATATATTTGAAAAATCAAGAGTATCCAAAACTAGATTTGTGCATGTAGACCTTTTAAACTATTAAAATGTCTGGGTATTTGAATCATTCTATTGGAAAGCACCTTTATTCAAAAAATAGGTGAGTGGGGCTATACCATAAATTTTTACAAACATGCGATAGTAACTAGTTATCCCCAAAAATCCTCAGAGGTTCTTGAAGGTCTTGGGAAATTGTAACTCCATCATCACTTTTATTATTTTAGGATCGAATTTCACTCCTTAATGTGAAACAGTATAACTTAATTAATCCACCTCTTAGACACCAAAATCACATTTTTAAGGTTTGGCACAAATTTGATGTTGTTTGAGAACTAAAAGTATTTGTTTCACATGCTTCAAAAGGTCTTCTTAGTTCTGTTGTAGATGAGGATATCATCAAAAACACTAACAAAAAAATTATCAAAAATGGCCTAAAACTAGTATTCATCAAACTATAAAATGTAGATGGTGCAATTATGAGGCCAAAAGGCATGACCATAAATTAATAATGGCTTTCATGAGTTCTAAAAGTTGTTTTAGGTATGTCCTCATCATGGATGCAAATCTGATTATACACAAAACAAAGGTACAACTTGTTAAAATAAATAACACCTTACAGTTTATCCATCAATAATCAATTATTGGAATAACAAACTTATCTTTGATGGTGTACTTGTTGAGTTATTTGTAGTGTATGCACATCTTCCAATTATCATCCTTATTATGTACCATGACTATAAGGGAGTAATATTCATTTTGACTATATCAAATGATTATTGCCTCCAACATATCATGTACCATATTTTCAATTTCACTCTTTTGGGCATAGGGATACCTATAGGGTATGATGTTGGGTGGTGTACTTCCCATAATGAGATTGATGGCATGATCATGTGTATGACTTGGAGGAAGTCCATTTGGCATGTCACTGAAGATAACATAATGGACATCCAACACCCTCTGCAAATCAAGATGTGTATACTCTTTGGTTGGTTGAACATCTATGAAAAATAAGTGTGCCACAAATCTCTCTACATTTTTTCTGATAATATTCATCATCTAGTGGGAACTAACTAGTTGTGGAGATTTATCCCATAATCCACATAGTTCAAAGGTCCTACCTTCTAAATGGAACCTCATGAATACTTCCTAGAAATTCATATCAATAGTGCCAAGAGTGGTGAGTTACTTCACTCCCAAAATAATGTCAACTCCTCCTATTGGAATACAAAACATAAGGGAATCTAACAAGTCTCTCGTAGAAAGCTTAATGCTATGGGATTTTCTAGAATAGTTGACTGTACCACCATCTACAATCATGACCTAAAATTATGGAGCTTGGTAAATGAAATAGTTTAAATGAGTAGCCATATTACTATTGATGAAGTTATGTGTAATCCTATAGTAAATTAACATAGTCACCTTCTATTTCTTTAGGAAACCCACCACCTTAAGAGTTTGAGGAGTATTAATTACTAAAATTACATGACATGAAATAATAGGTTGAGAATCTTCATATTCATCCTCATGTTATTCCAAACCCACCCTTAAAGCCTCATCATCTTCTTCCTCCTCATTAGCATATTCAATTTAAAATAACTTCTTTTTAGCACAATGGTGTCATTTTCTCCATTTTTATTACAGTTAAAACACAAACATTTTTCATGCTCTTCTTCAAATTGATTAGTTGTCAATTTGGTAGGATATGGAAATGATGGTGTTAGGAAGGTGCTTTCATAGACATTAGTGAAATGTATTCACCTGATAAAATCTTTGTTTTTAGCTATGTGTGCCTTAAGTAAGGATTCATATACATTATTGGGATGAAACATGTGAACCTCCAATTGGATTCTATCTTTGAGGCCACTAAAAAATAGGTTAGTTATATTTTCCATAATGATGTCTACCACACGTAAGGAGAGATTATATGTAATACTTTATAGTCCCAATATGGGCATCTTGGATAATAGACTAAATTAGTTTTCAAAAACATTATTATGATAGTATATCTACAAATACTCTTAAAATATTGACCATTGAATTGGGACACCCTTCTTGTTTATTTTGATCACACAACTAGAGATACCAAATGAACTACTCAAAATCTATATATAGAGAGGTCATGGCCTCTTTTTGTGAACAAGAAGTTTGATGTAGATCAAATAAATTTTTAATTTGAGTAAGACATATGAGTGGATCATTAGCATAAAATTTTTATAGGTCCACTTTTGGCAACAATAGATTCATACCAGGATTTGTGTTGTGATTGTTTGGAGGAATACAACCAAAATAGAGTGGCAGAGGATTATTTTATAATGGTTGAGTTGTAAAGTTGGCCAATTTCTGAGTTAATTATTGTAATTGATCTCACAAGCCATTTAGGTCACCTCTTAGCCCTGTGATGTCTCCTTTAGCTACATCAAAATCATCTTTCTACACTATTCCATGCAATTCTAACTTCATTTGTTGAACTACCTCCAAACTACATAGATTAGAAGTTTCAAACTCCATGTTGTCTTTATAAGGAGTTTTAGGTGTTTATTTTATTTTCCCACATCCATGAGTGTTACGATCAACCATTCAAAAACCTTAGGATGGTCATGACCCCAAAATAATCTATCATTAAATGATAGAATTGTGATCACCTCACTAAGACAAATCCAATGACTGCTAATGTGCACAAGGGTGAAAATGTTTGACCCAAAAAAGTGTACTGGTATAATATATTGATGTGGTCATCTCATAGAGATGAGCACAAGGTAAAAAAAATCAAGAATTTTTTTGGTTGTATTTTTTTTTCTTTTTTGTAAAATAAACCTATGAAAAAAATTACGGTGATAAATAAATTTAATTCTTCCCAAATCACAAGTTATTTTTTCAACCTTCTGGTGCTCAGGATGCTAGATTCAATAAAATGCATTATAGAAACTTACCCAAATTAAAGATTTGATACCAATTATAATTAAATTAATTATATGATTCATAATAATATGATTATATATCATATAATTTGCAAAAAAATAAGTAGATCCACAATAATAATCGGATAAAGAGCAGAATACTTAAATATTATAACTGAGCCACTTTCAGGGGGAAACCTCCACAAAAATGCAATAAGAACATAATTTTAAATATGATGATTAAAGAGTAACCACTACATCATATATATACTCTTCTTAGTAATGGTTATTCCATAGGTCAATAATACTAAGAACATCAAGAAATATAAGAAGATAATATAAAGGTGCATAACCCACAAGTTGGCCACACATATCCCTAGATGCACTATAGGTTAAAGGCATAGCACAAAACTGATATAATAAATGAAAATATTCTTAATTAATAATAAAAGCTATGAATAAATATAATAGTACCTTTACTCAACATTTTGAGAATAACCACATAATCTAATACCTTATTTTCTTAATTATCTAACTCAATTTGATTTAAGCCTAATTCAACAAGCATTTGAGTAATAATTTCATCTTTATTATAATAGGCAATGCCACATAAGTGGGTGTTGTGTTACTAAAACATAACCAATTTTATCACAGTTGATCAAATTAGTAAAAAAAAATTAAAGTAAATTTTAAACATCATTAGACATTCCCATATGTACGATATAGTCACTTTTCATTATATATTATCCACTTATCATACGATCGATAATTTTTTATATAAATAACATAATAGTCAATAGTATGAATTAAATGATAAATACATGCAACATTATTCATTTACAATAAATCTAACATAAATTGAAATAATTGAACTAATGATCAACAACCATGATTATTAATATTTTTCATGTTGATAACTACCCAATTTCACAAGTCTATGCATAGCTTCAGGCTCAAGTCTACATATCCCAATCCATTAACTATTCATTGAATTGTATCTTGAAACATAATCCATAAACAATAATATATTACTTATGTAGTATCATCCAATGTTGTATCAAGGATTAATTCCTTGTAATAAGATAATGAACATATTAGTTATTCATAAGTTACTTTTTATATTAGAATTAATGACAAAACATTCCATAACAAATTACAAACTACCTTAAATTCATTGATCTAATTAATCCAATTAATTAATAATTACTAACATATCTCTAATGAGTTAATAAATTGAGATTAAATAAAAAATGTATTCCTTTCCCATGAACTAGTTCATTGTTTATATAAAATTAAGTGAAAAAAATTAAAACATAAATATTTTAGCCTTATAAGCAACATGAACTTCAAATGCTAGCATCTTTTCTATAAAAAAAGGATAATTTTAATTTAATTTCAGGTAATCATTAATGAAATTCAATGGTCTTAGTGACAATTCAAAAATCTAGAAAGGACAATCAATTAAACTCAATAAAGGCAATGTATAAAATTCAATATTTAAACTTTCCACATAATCGATAAGTATCAATCATGTAAGTAAAAAATTGTTTAAATACACAATATTTTGCTCTTATTTAATTTGTATTGGAATATGATATTTTTAGTGCCATTATATTAATCTTACAACCATTTTAAGCAACAAGAAAAATTTCCATTAATCTTATGTTCAATTAATAAGGTACATGTTATTGAAATCTATGAACATAAAATAATGTATTTAAATACAATTGCATAACCACTATATCTATAAATCTAACAAATACATTCAAAGTGAAATGAAAACCAAAAATCCAAAATAATAGTATGCCACCAAAAAAAGTCAATGTAGAAACCAACAAGCATCTACAAAAAGGGAGAAAACCCACCCTTCCAACCTAATGATAACACCATTGGTGGCCCTAGCCACCCCATTCATTAGTTAGATGGTGAAGGTAGGAAACTAGGTTAATAGGAAGGTTAGGAGTATAAACATGATAATGATTTAAAAAATAATGATTTCAATAGACCATAAAATATTAGATGATAGTTAACAGTCAAGGAGACTAAAGTGTTCTCAACAAAAATAAAAGACTAATTGGCCGCATTCACCCAAACATCACTAGTCCACTATAGGGGGTAAGAACCCATGGATATATTAAGAACTTTGAATCAATTCTATTATATTTAAAATTTTAAATTCATTGATCAATAGAGTTTTTAAATTTGAATCCATCAAAATCAAACTTTATAATACTTTAAAATATTCACATAAATATCATAGCCTAGCATCGAAGCATCTTAAGTTAAGCATGCCTGCTTCTTCAATAAACAAACAACCCAAATTGATACTTCTCATAAGATAATTACATAAAATAATTTTTTTTCCAAACAAATAATCAAAACAATCTTAATATCCTTCACTCTAAATACAACATAATCCATATTTATTTATACAACACAGCTAAAACCATCAATATATATATATATATATATATATATATATATATATATATATTCATCCCTCAAGCTTCATAGTCTAGAAATCAAACCAGACTTCACATGAATCCACATTTGATAATTTAAGTGGAACCCAAATAGAGGCATAACAATATGAAGTTAAACTCAAATAGGAAGGAAATAAATAGAGAAAATATTCCAACAGTACACACAAAATTCCACTAATTACATAACTCAAATGATGAATATTCCTCACATAAAAATTATTATAATAATTGATAAAATTGAGCTTCAAAAACAATTTCCTCAACTAAACAACCAACACAGTTGAACAAACAAATCAAATTTTCCACAATTGAGATTAAAATCAACTTAAATGAATTTTAATATAATAAAATTGAGTAAATTTTAATATAACATTCAAACATCCTAAATTGAACTAAATCAAAACTCAAACCCTAAATATAGAAATCAAAGACTACCAACAAAACCTATTAAGTTTGAGCATCAATAACTAACATGAAGGACTCTGGGTTAAACCCATAAAAAAATGTGCCTTCATTAATTAAAAAATATGATTTGGATGAAACCCAAAATAGTCATGCTGCCAAATAACAATATTAATGCATTTTAGGTCTAGTGTGAAGTCTTAATGATTTCACATTACACATATAGTGTATACCCAAACAATCTTTATACAACCAATAGGAAAAACAACTCAGAAACATTACTTAATTTCACCCCTAAAATATAGACATTTATGCAATGGTTTTATTATATTTCCCCATATCTTTTTATCTTCTTCTCTCATCCCAGACTTGAGACAAACAAATAGCTATGACCACCACCAAAATATATATTCTAGTAAAAAAAAAAATATCATGGGTTAAAAGTATAACACTATGTTCCCCATAACTCATTTATCCCCAAAAAAATACAACTATCGAATGGCCATCCAACCTCAATAGATCAATTCAAATCTATGCCAAACACCCATGGTATCCACTAAGAAAAATAGCAAATTCAACCTAGTGTTAGGTTGAGCTCAAAAAACAAAACCAAACATCTAAAAGAAACAAATAAATATACTCAATGGATATAAGCTTAGAATTTTTTGCCATTGTGACTTAAGCAATAACCAAAGTCAACCCCCTCAATATTCCAACCAATAACTAATTAACAGTCCATGGTGGTCTAGTCACAACCCTGAATGATGGAAATTGACCACTTACCAAGTAATTATCCTAAAGGATTAAACAATAACCAAAATGAAGCAACAACAACTCATCATATGGATCCAAACAATAATGGGTAGCATAAGCCCTCGACATAAACACATCAAAATTGAAATCCAAAATCATTGAGAAAGGAAAATATGAATGTAATCAAAGACCTAAAAATTTGAAACTAAGACAACATTTAAAATGGTCCAAGTTAAGAAAAAATATTTTGAACCAACATTCTAACAAAAGGGAGAAACAATAAATTTGACAACATTACGACCGTCCTAGTCTAAGTCTACACATACATAAATAAAACTTAACAAAAGAGAAAAAGTAGTAATGAGAAATATGAATCACTCAAAAAGACTTACAAACAATTGAAGACTCATAATCTAATCATAGCTTAGAATGACTGTTAGAATATTTTCTAATATTTCATAACCTCCTAATTCCCATGATGCCAAAATCCACCATTGAGCCTAGCTTATTAATGTATTCATGTAGTCACAGAATAGGACATCAATAGTAGTTGAAAAAGGTATGAATATCTAAGATTTTTTTTTAAAATAAACAAAATATTCAAATATGACATTTATAATGCATCCAATATACCTCCATGCCAATAATCATCTATCATAATGATGAATCATAACAAGTAATTAATGATAACATAAATACAACATTTGAATCAAGATTAAAATTTATAGTAATATGTCAAAGTGCCAACCATAATCAAATATATGATGTTAAATTAATATCTCAATAGTATTAAAATACATCAAATAAGTGGTCATGACAATTTTTTTTAGTTGGATATAGACAATGTTCATCATGAATGATTACAATAAAATCTACAAATCTTTCTTCTATTCTCAATGATATTACATTGAATAATATATATTTAAAGACATGTGGCATGTAAATTTTATATATGAAACACATGTTTCACAATAATAACATGGAACAATAAAATCATATAAATAATGATGAGAATAAAAAAATAGTTATGAAACATGTGTAAGCATAGTCCAGTAGTTGATTGTGTTCATTATAAGTTATCAACCAAAACAAGATTTGACCTGTTGGGTGTGTGCAATCCTATTGAATTAAAAACTTCCTAAAAACATACATGTAAATTAATCATGTGAACCTTTAAATGTTTGGCACACAAAAAATTAGAAGAGAAGTGAATTATAGTCATTTCATCCAGTAAGTTAAACGATAATTTTCTAATACAACCATACATGCCTATCAAAATTTCAAGCAATTGCACTTCAAATTCAACATTTAAAAAATATATATATTTAAAAAAATGTTACTTTGAATAGGATTAATAGATTGTAAAATTAAAAGAGAACATATGTTTCAGTTTCTTTTAATCTTTTTAAATCTAAAAATCTACTAAAATATGCATGTTTTGAACATATAGACCTTAATTTATGATTTTCATCTATTTCAATACTAACAAAAATAGAAGATCATTAATTTTTAATTTTAATAATATTTTCAATTGTAATTTCATCTTTTTATGATATGTCTCATTTCTCCTCATCTAAGTGTCACAATTGAAACACCTTTAGGCTATGGGTGAGCTTAAGAGTGAGGTGAATATCTAGATAGGGCTAGCTCCCTTGATGTACCACTTGTAGAACACTACTACACATAAAATTTTAGGGGGGAAGGGAGAAATAAAAATGAAATCAAATTATCCTAAGGGAGGTGATACACCAAATAAGTTGATGACTTCTAACCAATTGCATGTTACACATGAAACTAAGAGACTAACCAAACATACACTTTTCCAATCTACACCTTCTCACATCAATATTAAATTATGAGGATATGGATGAATGTTTAGGATAGGAGTAATAGATAAGAACCCTTTAATGGAACAACAACAAGAAGCTTTCCAACCACAAATAGGATGAAATAATGAGACAACATGCTAAGTAAATCATAGTTATCACTAAGCAAGATCAATCATCCAAGTAAAACACAATATGAATAGTCATGAAGAGGTAAAAATTATTATTATAATTTATTAAATGGTATGAAAATGAGCAGGGCTTTGTTATACTCTGGTGGAACATAAGTTACAAAGGCCAAAATGGCTAGTTCTTGTAGAACTTAAGAGAGAAAGGAGAAGAGAGAGGTCCAAAGGACACAAGGACACTTGTCAAGATAATAAAATGAGTTAATTTTTAATGATAAAGTAATGTGGAATATACCATGCAATGTTATAAGGAAAAAGTGGCTCTCGAAGTCATGAAACTCTTGTAAAGTGGCATGAAAGTTCTCATTATGGCTTAAAAAACCATCTTCATAATTTTGACCTATTTAAACATCCAAAAATTTATTAGGGATAGGTATGATTATTGTAATGAAGGGTAAGGATTTCATACATTCCTCTCCACATATTTTTTATAGTCTTAGTCATCTGAAACCTTCCCAAAATGAGCTATCACCATCTATAGTCTAAAAAGCTTTTTTCAGTCACCCCTCATACTTGGCCTCAAAATTTAATTTATTTTTACATGAAAATACATGGTATGGATTTAATGAAACTTGTAAATACTCTCTATGGACTTATAAGCATTAAAAATCCATCCACTTAAAGTTTTCACACTTCTCACCATCATGTCCACTATGTATGTTTTGACTGGTTGAGATGAGAGCTATTTTTTAAACATTTAGGAGTTTTTTTATATAATAAGTATACATTATGGGTTATCCCAATTCTATATATTCCTCCCAAAGTTGGTTTCATCCCTTGAAATTTGCTATAACCTGCACAATACATAAAATAGTTAAAAGAAGTAGTTGTGTACCCTGTTCATATAGATTTTGTACAACTCATCCTAATGGGGAGTATCCTGAGAGATTATTCTACAACCTATAATAATCATCTTGGTAAAAATATTCCATTATAGTATCTTTCCATCCCTATTTCCTCAAACTTGTCACTCCAAGGGTTTAGCAAGGGTTTAGACCTATTTTACCCTCTTATGCTTCATTCATAAATATGGGATTTTCAAATTGAAAAAAAATTCAACAAGAAAGTTTATTATGACCCTTAATAACACTTAGAAATTTATTTGTCCTCCATGAAAATTCTCATGAAAGATGTGATCACTTAAACTTGGCCTATTGAGTTTCTTTCTCCAATTTACACTAGCCTAAGTTGGTTTTGAGTCCAAAAATGGCTTATTTGTGTTCCCTTTGCATCCAAATAGATAAAAAACATATATTATGTCCCTATTAACATGAAAAATTATATTATAATTCCCTTCTCATGGTTTAAGTGAAATTTACTCTCCATTTGGCTTTAGGCCTAGAGCCTACCTTTATAAGTCTGACTGCAATTCTTGTAGGTTTAAACCACTTGTTAGGTTTATCTCCTCTTTTTAAGATTTTAAATGTTGTTATGGATGTTTTATATACTTTAAAATATTATTTAGATGTTATTAATATTCTATTGGCTCATATTTCATCCCTAATATCTAAATCTATAGGGCTTGTGCATGAGGGCAGTGCCCTTTATCTGAGATAAAATAGAGAGCACTTCCCTTATTTTCATAGAATAAACAATTATTTTAAGGGTGTATAAAATTTATAATTATGTTATACACCAATTTTTATCCCTTAATGACATCATTTTTCCATTCAATTCCTTAAATCACTAAGGCAAACTGTGTAAAGAATATTGTCTGCACGGTTGGTGCATGAACTGTATGCTACTTGATATAGTTCTCTCCCTAATCTAAATCCATTATAAAAATAATATATATACTAAAATTTTCATGACATATGTTCTCATATGTTTATTTCACTATTTTAATTCTTCATATACCCCTCCATACACCCTACTAAGACAAGATTGAGTGCACAAACTCTTGAGTATGTTTTTGCCTTAGAGGGGATATTTATAGGTATACTTGTCTATTTTGATCTTAAAATTAATTATAATTAGACATTAATGTTTATTTATGTCAACATGACATTTTATTGTACCCACTTTTTCACTTACTTATACTAAACCTCATCAAAACACAGTCCCTTTGCTTCTACCTCTCACAGTCAACCATAGTTGACTGTGTGAAGTTCTGTAGGTGAAATTTTTAGTTATAGGCCTTGAAAAAAAATTAATAAACCATCCTTTAAGTTCTCCCAAGATTAAATTAATCTATTTTATTTATCTCCTCATACCTTGGGGTTGAAAAACCTTCAATACCAGTCATAGACGATTGTGTATTCTAGGTTTTCTCTTCAACAGTGACTCTTGTAGATGTTCATACACACTTGGAGCCTAGGTATAGTGTTTCAAAGTATTTTTATGTGATTATAAGAAAAAAATTCATATTAATACCTTAAAAATTCATGTCCATACTTACATAGATTTTATCTAGCTTACTATCTACCTATAGTCAATTATAATTTACTGTGTTGAAGCTATTTAGTCCATACTTGTAGGTGTGAATTGGACCTTAAAACACCATTAATCATCTCATATTGATGATATTCATGTTCATAAATGATATTTATATGAATTTAAATACCTAAAACCTTTCAATTTTTAAGTAATTATCCACTTGCAACTTTGGGTTAAGCTTTGAAGGAAATAGTATGACTATAGGTGGATGTTTTCAAGTGAAAGGACCCCTGCAGGTGTGTATGGGAGACAAGAGACAATAAAATGTATTATTTATATTATCTCTTAGGACATTAATGATATTTTCAATCATATAATACAATCTAAATGTAAATAAATGGCCTAATACTACCAAATTGGATGAAAAGGGTTTCTTTTGGACTTAGACCTGTAGATGATAATGTAGGGTTTTAATGCATAATTGGGCAACATTGAGGCCCCAAACAATCAATATTCATCAAAATTCTTCCCTATAAACTCTTAAAATTCATTTTTAATATATATGGAATACAAGGTTATTAAACTTATATTCTTCCAATCTCATTCTAACCTTGTTGTTGCTTTTTACAAAAAGTTCTAGGACCTTTGTTTTCTTGTTTTAGGGAAAAAATCCCTTAACGCTGTCATCTTCCTACTAGAAGGTGATATTAAAATTTCCTATACATATAGAACTTAAAATATTCATGTTATTATCTATTTAACACATTAGGACTCCAAACATGGTTATAACTTGTCCAAATTCCTCCATCAAGAACCTCAATCATATGCTAACACTTGTAAGTGGCCATTTCCATGTCTACAACCAATGAGCAAATCTGAGTAATATGTAAGCTATAATTTTTATGATAAATTAAAGACTTTACAAATTATTTAAATTGACTCATAATATTATTTAAATATTTAAACATTTATCAAACTTTCCATCTCATTGTGATGTCATCCTAAAAGTCTCCATAGATGTACTTTAATGGCTACTTAACTATATATGTTATACATGACTACTATCATAGACTCTTTGTGATATTTGGAAGGTTAAAAATAAATATTAATTTAAAAATAACATTTCAAACACATTTCAACTCTCTATTAATCTCTTATAAATATTATTAGATCTCAAGCATCATGATTGAGACTGAGAGCAGGCAGAAAGTTGACTGAGTGCCAATGTGACCGTGTTTCTTACATATGACTAAAAACTATGAATATTGATTTGTATAATGAAAATTTAAAAATTATGGGACCAATAATACATTTAATACATGGTTATGAACCTATCTACACCCTCTAAAACCACTAACAAAGCATGGAGGTCTAGAAAATGGTGGAAATCTACCTATTGAACAAAAAAGTGCTTCCTCTTGTAACTTAAGATACTTGGCTAATAAAAACACATTTAAACATGAAATAAATCATGGGTAACATTATGTGATATATTTAAAATCATCTATCAATGACCTTTGCAATTAGATTATATGAAACTACTCAAACCAAGGCAAAACCTATAGGGTATACAGATCAGTAAGTAGAGAAACACAATCAAATTCATGAGGATTGTTCATTAAGTAAAAGGAAAAATTATTTGAAATATTATTATTTAAATTAATCTATTTAATTTTAATTTCACCTCCCAAATCAATTTTACCTTGAACCTCCCCTGTTGGCCATACCAAGTACAACCCTGAAGACTGGTTTTATATGTCTAGAAGGGTAAAAAAGGAGTAAAATGGTTTTAGATCATAAATTAAACTTATAGATAATTTAAATCATTTAATTTAGCTTGAGGAATATTAAGATACATCCCCTAACCTTATCCCACATTTCACACTCCCTTGTGGGTCGTACAAGTGCCAAACTCTTCTCTTTTCTCAAGAAACCTACCTTTTCTTTTGAAGAACCTACCACTTTTAGTTACCAATATTTGATTAAGATATATTAGGACACATGGGGCATGAAATAACCTTTTATAATCTTAAAATTTCAAAATGAGGTTGTATAAGTCATTAAATGCCCCTTTTGTGACTTCCAAATGACTCAAAATGATAAATTTAGTAATATGACTAATGACCAAGGCTAATGTGACATTAAATTCCATAAAATGACTTATAATACACCATATGACCAAATTTTAGACCCCTTAAAACATATAAATACCAATTTTTTACCTATAGGGGCCCTAATTTGACTTGTAGGGTTAAATTTGGTCAACAAATATACTTTACACAAATCAAATAATTGGGTTACAAAAAATATTAGATATGATTAAAAATGGAAATAATTAGTGTACCCACAAATATTGGTCTAATATAGACAACATTGCTATGCATTGCATATGAATTTAAAATCATTGCATTTCAGCTAAAAATATAGGTATAATACAAAGATCCACACCAAAAATAAAATATGCATACAAAAAATATAATGGAAGATTTACGAGAATCATATTAAAAAGAATTGTATTACATAAAAAATGTGCAGATAAATAAATCCTGGAATCAATTCTTGCATGTTGTTGATCATAATAATAAAAAGGAATCAAATTTGTGTAGTGATTTAGAAACTAACAATGACATTACCACTGACACTTTAATTCATGGATTCATATAAGTGTCATTCTTGACTGGAAAGGCAAAATAATATATATTACCCTAGCAGAAGGATAACAACCATGTGAGATCTTCTAATACAATTATTTAGAGAAAATGAACTTTCCAACACTTTATTTTTTCATGCATCATACATTATTAAAATTTTATATTATAAGGAGATTTTCCAATGGGATTTCATTCATTATGATCATATATTTTCATACCACACAATTGATCACTTTTTAAATCAATAATATTTATCATTACACAAGTGTTTAAATGCATATGGGTATGAATTAGAAAAGGTAAATTAAAAGGAAGAAAATTATTTCAAAATGATGTCAAGTACAATTAAAATCTATAGAATTTTCTTAAATTTGATATTGGATACATACATTTCAATCTTAACTATTTTCAATAGATTAAAAAAAAATTGATTTCAATGATACATCAACTAGGACCACTAACTTTAACTTTTACTCTTTCAAGTGATGCACATTTTTTGGGACCTCTTAATATTTTATTTAAAAATAATTGAAAAACATAATAAAAATTTTAGTTTTAATGATTTTCAAACCAAATTTTAAAGTAATAAAAAAATTCTTTGTGAGAAAATATCTGATCACTTGTAATTATTATTACAAGCATAGACTAGACCCATTGCAGCAATTATTTTGTTAAGATGAGGCAATATTTGAGAATATCATATGTTTATTTTTGGCTATTTTAATATATAATATATGGAATGCACATATCCATTAGTTGATATGAAAATAAATTGTGCCCATCTTTGGAAAAAATGAAAATTTTGCTATTGAACATTTTTTAGATGTTTATATAAGTTGTAACACTTGCATTCTCTTCGAACATAATAAGATTACATGAACATCATCTATGAAGAAAATTTACAAATTAAAAAAAATCAAAATGTAGATATGAGTTTTATTTAACACCAATGCCTTGTATAAAGATACTTGAAACAGACAAAGAAAATGATTATATTTCCATTGAAAATGCACAAAGTATTTTCTTGTTTCTTGAGTGCAAACATTTTTTAAAATTCATTTTCATTTTCCATGTTTTTATATGAGATAAATATTAATGAAATTTAATACATGAAATTAGTTATGACTACAACTAAATGACTAATTATACTATTGAAAGGACAACCTTTGCAAATATGGACAAATAGTTTCTCAAAAAACACACTAGAAATATGGGAGACAAATCCATATGCAATTTTTTTTATTGGTTCTTATCCTTCTACATTGTATTTTGGATCATACATGAAAATAATATATTAAAAAATTATATTTACATTCAAAATAATATTAAAATAACATCGAACAATAAATATTGATGCATATAAGTGATATGGAAGCTTGGTAGTGAAATGCTTAATCTGAAATATATTTTGGATTAGCAAGATACACATGTAGAATTTTTATTTTCATTGAAAAACATCTCAATATTATGCATATTCATAAACATTTATTTTTTAGAATAATTTACATCCATTTTAAAGATACGAATATTGTTAAACCAAGAAATGGATCAATCTAACTATAACATAATGTGCCATCTATGATTGATTTTTATATGGCACGACCAGAATATATTCAAAGTATTTTCCTTATAGAATTTATTTCTAAATATAATAATTATGGGAATATTTTTTAAGGAATTAAAATTCACATGTTATATGCCTTATCAATTACAAAAAACATTTTGACATAGAAAACTACTATCAAGAAATACTTTTGACATATGTTCCATTCATAACAAATGAATCTATATAGAAAAAATAATTTTAATCATGGAAAATACATATGCATTTTATCCATAAACTATAAAAATCAATAAATCTCATTTCAGTTACAATATTAATCCTAGATGGGGTGGCATTCATGTTGTAATTCAATAATTTAAAGTTTAAACTTGTCTAGGTCATGTATCAACTTCACAAAAAATAAATTTTGCCAAGAACAAGATCTGATCTTCCTTTTCATACAATTTATACTAAAAACTATAATATCATGCCAATTAAAATATGAAAACATATTTATATATCAAAAAATCTAAAATACTATGCCCAAATAATAATGTTGAACAAAATACAAGCAATTTTAAAATTCATTATATTCAAAAAACATAGTGACTTGACAAATCCATTATGCCTTATCTTGATTTGAGGCATAGGAATGGGAAATAAATTTATATCAAGAGTGATATATGAAAAACTTATCCACATTTATATCATTTTTATTTAAGATGATCCATTTAAAGTGAAATTATTTATATTGACATATGTATGAAAAGTAGATCATAATACAGGGAGTAGCATTGCATTCAAATTTTCTTTTACCTTTTGACAAATCTAAAATATTTTCATTAAGTGTATAATGAATGGATAACTATCAAAAAATTATCATCAACTACACCTTGTCCTCGTAAATAAATTTTTTCTAGTGGGAGCAAGTTTTTTGTATTTTATTAACAAACATTTATGTGATATAAAACATTTTCCCTCTAAACATTTTGTAGAATTATATATGGTATATTATGATGACTTATACCAATTAAGACCTATACATGATTTATTTAGTTTTGAAAATCTAAAAATAGACACAAAAATAATTCCATACAACTTTTGGAAACAACATGTAAAATGATATCAGTTAAACCAAATAATTTCCAAAAAAATGAAGACTACATATTTATTATCAATAGATTCCACATATTATTGAATACACAAAGCTATTTAAAATATATTAATGACAAATTATTTCGATGAGAACCATATGATCCTCAATTTATATACTTTGTTTTCAAAAATATTGATGTTTATAGTCACAATACAAACATGCTATAAATCTAACCTAGAGAACATCTACTTATCAATGAAATAGAAACAAAAGATGCATTCTTTGGAAAAAGAAAAAGGTATTTATATGTAGTTAAATAACCATTTTTTCCCTTAAACCATGCATTGTTGGCTGATTTATTTTTCAAAAATTGTAATATCCAATATGCCTTGTTAAATGGATATGGTGGTATTTTCCAATCATACACAAATCAAAATAAAGATGACATAATATGGTTTAAATTCAATGATCCTAATGCTAGCTATATAAAAATTTCAAATCATACTATATTTTATATCAAAACCATTGATCCATCCTAGGTGTCTATAATGTTAATATTTATACCATTGCAAAATACATCTTCCAAAAAAAATTTAATTGTTCATAAATAATTTCAAGTCAAACTAAAATGTATAGGAACAATTCATAGATCACATAGGCTCATAAATAGATGAGATTTAATTTATTCATAGAGGATTAACACATCATTATTTATTTTATTCATTTTTCCCAAGTTAGGACCATGGATATCCTATTCTTCTAAAAAAATTAATAAAAAAAATTAATGTGAAATAATCAATAGTCAAAGAAATGACTCACCTTGATTCTATTGATGCCCCTAAGTGTATTCACAGGTGCTCTTAGTGTTTAAAGAACACTTCTCATTTTATAATTCTAATAATTAAAATCATGAGTAGTAGGTTTGAGTAATCTAGTTACCTATGGGGAAATAGATGCAGAGCAAATTAAACTGTTCCATAAATTTATATTGATTGGTGGTTGGGAGCCACCATGGTCCTTAATATATGCAAATTGTGAAGCATCTATGCTGATGTTAGTGAATTATGATCAAATTTTTACACTAAAATTTAACCTAAGTGAAAATTTACAATGGGATCTAAACTAGAGTTATTTAGTCAAAAAAAGAAGCAAAAGGAAGGGTAGGGTAGAAAGAAAGTATGTGATTATTGATCTTTACCTCAAACATCATGACAAGGTTTTACTTTCAACTAAACATTCATTTAACCAATATATAATGTGAAATAACATATGATCAAATCTCACCATACACCAGGAGAATATCTAAGGATAGCATGAAATAATACAAGTATGAACTAACTTTGCCTTAAAGGTTTACTACTCCATTCAAATAGAATTTTCACATCCTAATGCAGAGCAAATAAAATGAAACAAAGTCTAAGAACATTCCACTAATCTAGAATTATCATAGATTAGCAACTTGTTGAGGCCAACATCCCCCTATTTTTGAAAATTGGGGCCATTGAGATGTCTTACAACCTTATCATTAAAAACTTTGATGTGATCCTAGGGTTTTTATAGAATTTGAAGATCATCCACTTTGATAGGGTAGCATATTATGTGTATAATTAAGTTTGGTGTGCATAGTGCTGCTAATGGTTTACCCTATTTTATGAGAAATGTAAGTTCCATGGATAAAACACTAGTTTATACCAGGAAAGGAATCCACCATTCTTCTACTAGCTTTTGGTCTGTGAATTTTAATCTCGGACCCCCTTCAGTAGAACCCTATGTTTAAAAAAAACCATTTGATTTGAATTCAAATTTAGAGGGAATAAATTGGCATGAAAATTCAACACTTAAATAACTTATGTATTTGTGTTTTCCTCATAAACATCCATGTTTATTCTAACTTCATTTAAAATGGTTTCATAGGGTCCCTTTCCATTTCCTACTCGAGTCTCCTTTAATTAATGTTTAGCCTAAACTTTAATCCTAATGCCCCCTCATGTTTATTAATATAAGTGAGACCTTATGATTAAAACTTATCCTAAGTTTTTATGATCTTTGGGTCCTGACTTAACATTCATACTTCTTATAGGATCCAATGAATCTTGCTTAATCATGAGACCCGATCTAATGGAGCATGGAAAACCCTAGGATAGACTATAATTAGATACCCTTGTTCATTAGGCTAGATTATTGGAATGTTCTTAGACTTTGTTTCATTTTATCTTAATATGATAAAGATCACGATTGGATGATGTAAGTTGAGCATTGAAATGTGCAAATTCTATTTGAATGTAGTAGTAAACCTTTAAGGCAAAGTTAGTTCATACTATCATGATCAGATGATGCAAGTTGAGCATTGAAATTTCAAATCCTTAAGGATCATCATGGGGTCAATGTGGACCAATCATATGTGATTACTTAGATCATGATCCAATGGATCTCATTCCTCTGGTCCAATGGATTGAGATGGATCTAGGAATTTGGGAAGCTATGCAAATAAGACATGTGTCAATATTGCAGTTAGTAAAATATGTTTCATGAAGTCAAATTTGATGATCTCATGAACATCATTTGATGAACACAAGGAATTTTATGACATTCCTAAGACCACCCAATTAAACCTTGACAAACATTTTTTGCTTAGAAAGAAGGCTTTTTTGTGATATATTTATAA
The DNA here is from genome assembly GCA_037957365.1 of Torreya grandis. Lineage (NCBI taxonomy): Eukaryota > Viridiplantae > Streptophyta > Pinopsida > Cupressales > Taxaceae > Torreya > Torreya grandis. The sequence goes on along the minus strand of JARHVA010001184.1, from coordinate 2,443,662 downwards.
AAAAGGGTCCACTTTAATATTTTAACCTAGGTTATGCACAATGAACCTTAGTCTTATGTTTGTCATGTTTATCAACACAATAAACTTAGGACTAAGAAATTTAACCTAAGTATTTTTATGACCCTTGAGACTAACTTAAACATTGTGCATCTTGTAGGATCCTAAAACTCTCGCTTAATCATACCAACATGATCCAATGGTGAAATATCTTTGAATAAGACTCAGGGAGCCCAAGAACTTGACACATGGAAAGAGCCCAAAAATTGGAAATCAATGGTGTAATGATATGTCAGGTGGCATATTTATGGGGCTTGATACTTATGATGGCCAATGAGGTAAAAAACCTGGGATTATAATCAACAACTGGCACTTTACCCTTATATCTTGATCTAATGAAGCAAAACCAAGGGCATAATTCAAAGGCTAATGGTTATTTGTCCTTGAGATAATTATGAAAAACACCACAAAATGACACCAAATGGATGCCATATAGGATCCACATAAGCAAAAGATAGCAAAACCTAGGTTTTGTCCATATGTAAAAGCAAAAGTATAAATACATAAGTATTAATCTAATAAAAGGCATGAACGAACCTAGGTCTAAATCACTTCTACCATTAAATCTCTGAGAGAACCTAAAAACTTTCATAAAATAGGAAGATTGTGAATGGTCGAGTCACAGTTAAACTTGCAAAATAATTCTAAGTATGAGAAGAACAATCCTAAGACTTTTATAGAGTAAGTGTTTAGCATTTTTAAAGGTTGAGACACAATGGTAGTGGGAAGAAAACAATGGAGGGAATAAATAGAGCTTTACTAGACCACATCAGTAAGGTTTTCAAGGATATAGAGTTGGACATCATGACATTGAATAATGGGTGTAAGAATTGGTCTAAGGCCTTATTCATCATAGAAGATATGCAACCCCTCACTTAGAATGAGAGGATAATTGAGGAAATAAACACCAAATACCAAGACATAATTGTTGTGCAATTGGTTGGCCTTCATCATGCAATCGCTAAACTTTAGGTACTTCATTATATTGATGTTATTTCTCCACTTTTTTTTTACTATAGAGTAGATGATGACTAGAATGTGCATGATGGAACATCTAGAAGGATTGCTTACATTGCCCCTGTAGCCTTTTAGGGTTACTAAAAAATTCTATGGTCCCATGTTAATTTTCTCTCAATCAAGAATTAGACCACTCAAAATGACCTTGACACCATCCTAAGACCATGGCTCAACCAGGGAAACCATGTATTCATAGATTTCTAAGGAAGAATTCTAATTGCTCAATTTAGGGAAGGAATTAGGGTTGTCATGACCTTATTGAATAGGATTTTTGGGGTTACCATAACCATTTATGTTAATCCCATCTAGGTTTCCTATGTGCATTTCTTGATAAATCAACAAATAATCCCCCTATTGGGGACATGATAAGCATCCACCTAGGTCACCAATTTATAGCCATTAAGATAAAGACCAATAAATAATTCTTTATGATGTCTTATTTATTTGATGCTTTGCTTGCTTTTACCAATTTCCCTCACATCATGAATTGGTCCCCTAGGGGTAGAACAACTGTTTCTCACCATTACTCAATGTTTTATATTTTGAAGTATAGGAACCATATGCAATTCATATGTGACTTCATCTATCCCACTTTATTTGAGGATATAACTAAATCCCATATGCCTATAATGCACCCCTTAATAAAAAGTCATGTGGAAATCATAGGGGATATTTGGTACCATCTTGATTGCACTATAATTAGAATTGTGGGAACCATGTCCCCACCATAAAGGTTACCTGTATATGTGCCAAATAATTTGGTCAAACAAGAAATCAATTTCCTACTCATCAATGGAATTGATGGGGTATGCAAAGAAAATAAAAAGGACCTCCTCCACCCATTTCCCATGATAATTAGAAGAACCACATTACGAGACTAGAAGCAAGTAGACATCATGTCTAGGTAGAGAGAACCTTTTATCTTCCAAATGGATGAATTAAGGATGTAGGATCTTGAAGGGGTAGTAAGGGACCATTTGAAAGATAAGAAATTACTTAAGATAGTGTATGAGCATCATCCTAGAGTTTATGATCATGTATACACCAAGGCCAATAGTTTTGAGGAAGTGCTAGTTAGGCTTAAAGAGTGCAATGCCAAGTTGGAACATAGGCTAACACATGAGCAAAAACCAACAAAAGACATCTAGAAAATGCACCCACTCTAGTATCATCTACTTCTTTCCACCTCCATAAAACCTTAGCCATCTCCTCAAGTGGAATGTCCACAACCTCAGGACCTTGGCAAGAAGAAATTGTATGAGAGGTCGGGTGAAGAAGCCTCATCTTTAGGGCCTCCACAAAAACCAACATCTCTGGTGAAACATGTAGACATGGTATCTCTTGAGCCATATGAAATAGTTGAGGCTATTTTTAAGGTTCTTGAAGAAGCTTATGGCTCAAATAAAGAAAAAAAGATGAAGATCATGGCACCCAAGCAGGGAAAGTTGCAAAGGCTCATGGACAAATTGAGGGGATTGAGAAAGATAAGATCAAAGAACCTGAGTTACACTTAGTTCCAAATAAAACTCAAAGCAAGAGGAAATTAGATTTATCCCTTCTCCCTACTAGATCCAAGAAGCCAAAAATTTCATTTATCCATCTAGCCCATGATATAAATCTGTTAAGTGATGTGTTCCCCATCCATGGGTCAATCATTCTAGATTGGTTTATATAGAGGAAACTCCAAAATATTCCCTCTGTGGCCCATTCATGGGTATTGACACATAATATTAGCATTGATGTGCATGAATACCTTCAACCATGGATTCTTGAAGTGATGAAGGAACAAGAAGAAAGAAGACTAGTGGAAGCAAAGGGTCATAGTGAAAAAAAACTATATGCTTCTGGGAAGTACCATGGCACAAAGGTAGAAAGGTAGATCCCAGGCTTCAAAACTATTATCATAAGATATTTGAGTGTTGTCCTAGGAATTATTGTAGACAAAGTACAAGATTTGAGCACATGGCACAATAATGTCAGTGAACATGTGAAGGAAGATGAGACTTTGATGATCAGGCTTGAGAAAATCCTAAGAACCATGCTAAAATAACCTTCACAACCCACTACCATTTGGTTAATAGATGATGAAGAGCTAAAATAGAGAGCCACTACCACCATTCAAGAAATAAAGGGAAAGAGACAGGGTCGGTCTAATAGTGAGAACCATAAGATCATTGATATCATATTCAATTTAGAAGAGTGAATTATAGATGCCAGAAGCATCAAGGATCCCATGGTAAGGTATGGCAAGGAATTCAATAAATTGGCAGACCAAGAGGGTTGATGTTTGATGAATCTTGCAGTAGATTTGAAACTAATCAGTGAGCAACACACTAAGACCAAAAACATCCTCCAAAAAAGATAGCCAAAGGGTCCACCACTAGTTTGATAGAAGATTATATAGATTATAATTTTGCACACATTTGTAAAAGTAGAATATTCTATTGTATAAGTATATGCTAGTTTGTTAGCATATACACTTTTTAGGTCAGTCCAACGTAGAAGGTCATATGGATTTTAGAATTTTTATACAAGGATAGTTGTCCTTATTGTACACATATGTATCTTGAAAACTAACCAATTCACTGCCTATGATTTCTATAAATGGGCAAGGTTACCATTTTGTAAAGGGGGAGATTTTTGATAAAAAATTGTATACCTAAAACAATTAATATGCTAAAGAATTATGAAAAGTTTATCTATATGGTTGTGTTAAGGGTTACTAGCTTTTCTCTCAATTGCTTGTCTAGATATCAGATTTGAATAGTTTCCTTAAATTTTGAATTACATTATTGTTACAAGGTTGATAATCTGTGATATGCTAGATTAGTTGAAAATATCATAAGTTGCTTCACTTTAGTTTTTTATGCATCAAAGATTTGCATTGGCTATCTAGGTGTAGTATCAAAACATTAAATCATACTTAGTTGTTGAATTTTCAGCTTATCCTCAAAAGTTTGCCTGGTTGTAGTAAAAACTAAGCATTAGCTATTTTGCATTACATACTAGTTTAAATGCATGTTTAGTCAACTGAACCTTTGTCATAATGTTTGAGATAAATATTAGCAATAACATTCACTTACTTTCTACCTTACCCTTCTTTTTATCCTTTTTTTTGAAATAACTCACTATAACTTAGATCTCATTGTCAAATATTCACTTAGATTAGTGTAGTTTAGAACTTTGATCAAGATTCAATAGAATTCATAAAGGCTTGGATCAAGGTGGCTCCCAACCACCAAAAAATATAAATATTGTTGAACAATCTACATTGCTTTGCTGTTATTTCACCATAGGCAACTCAATTGCCAAATACCTACAACTCATGCTCTGAATTCTTAGGATTCTAAAATGAGAAGTGTTCTTTAAACATTGAGAGCACCTATGGTAAACTTAGAGGCATCAACACAACCCTATATCAAATATGCACGTTTATAATTCATCAAAACCATTCAAATTCAAGGCTCAGAACAAAAAATTGAGAGAGAAGCCATGTTACAATTGATCAAAACAAATATGGACAAACTTTTCAGTATTCCTTACTTATATTAATTGTTCAATAGTATACAAGTTTTAGCTCAAAACTCCCTCTCTTTCAAAAATGGTAATACTACCTTTTATATGAGAACAAGCTAGTATATCAGTTAGTCATAAGATTACAAATGTATAAGAGATAAGGATAGTTGTCCTTTTTATAAAGTTCTAGATTACATTTCTTTTTTCTAGAGTGGACTGATCTATAGGAAAATATGCTAAAAATTAGCATATGCCTTTACAAAAGAATTTCCACTTTCAAATATTATAAGGATTTACATATAATGTAATATCATTAATTATCTAGTGAGCCTAAGGTTAAAGGGATCCCCTATTGCTCCTACATAATCTTCATGGCTTTTTGATGTTGCTCACTGACTAGCTCCAAATTGACAGCTGGTTTTAAGAGACAATCATCTTCTTAATTAGCTAAGTCATTTAAATTCTTGTCATTTCTTGTCATGGCCTCCTTGATGATCTTGAATTCATCAATTTTCTACTCGATAGTAAATATCATGCCCATGACTCAGTTATTGTCACCTCTAGATTGGCCTTGACTTTTTCTCCTCACTTCTTGAATTACCAAAATGGTTGTGTGTTTTACTCATCCTCAACAAAGATTCCCAAGGAGCTATATTTTTTTGGGTTGGCCAAGATGGTGCCAAGGATTTTTTTGATTCTAGTTATCATCTCCTCATCATCCCTTAAAAGTCTTTCTAATCTCTTTGACCAAGTACTCAAAATTTTGATTTTATCAACAACAATCCCCAATATTGATTTTATCAGCTTCATTGAATTTAAGGAGTGGAACATGTCATATAAATATTCTTAAAACATCTTTATCATTTCCTCTAGGATCTATAGGATGTTTTGCTTCTCTAGGTTTTCCTTCTATTGCTCCAAGTTTTCTATCTTATGCTTCATGCCTATAATACCTACTTTGTGCTAAGTTGAATGAGCATTATCTAATCCTTTTATGTCCTCCTCATGAATTGGGTTCTCACCATGCCCTTGACCTCCAATGGTAGTTAAACCAAAAAATTGTTCAACCATATAAAATGTGAACTCCTCACTTCCAACCATGTTCTTCTTGGTCATTACATTTTCCAATCCTACTATTTGAATATTGAACTACACACTATTTTATGACTTTGTGACTTTTGGAGGTTTAGGGATCTCTATCTATGTATTGCTTGAGGCTCCCAGAGTTTTCATTTGTGTACCACTTGATTCTCTAGAGGTAATTGTTCTTATCTCTTCCTCTTATTTCATCAAATCCAATATCTATGGCTTGACTTCATCATGAACATTGATGTGGACTATTTGGGTCATGGCCCATGAATGATGCAATGTTTGGATCTTTTGTATTTTCCCATAAATGAACCATTTAGGGATGATTGTACCATGAATTAGATATTCATCACTGAACAAGTTGACTTCACTCATAGGGTGAGTGAGAGTTAGTTTAGGCTTCTTATTCCCAACTTGAACCAATGCCAATTCAACCTTCCTCTTATGAAAGGGTGAAAATAGAACCAAGTCCAAAGAAACCTCCTTTCCCTTGTCCCATTTTTCTCCTTCATCTTGGGCTTGGGGTTCTTTAGCTTGTTCTTCTTCTTCATTTGACTCATATACCTCAACAAGCACTTTGAGTACATCCTCTAATATCTCACTAAGCTCTAATGCAATCATATCTAAGAACTCTATTGGAGACTCTAGCCTTTTAGGTGGGGTTGAAGATGATCGCCCTTCACCAGGTTTCTCTTCTAATTTCTATTTCCCAAGTCCTTATGAAACTTGTGCTTGGGGTTGTTCTGCTCTAGCTTGTGGCTATTCTAGAAGGGGCCTAGAGGATGGTCAAGAAACAAATGATATTATAGGGGCCCCATTTTCCATATTTCCTTAGGTGGATTTTCATCCCTATCCAACCTATGTTTAATCTTGATGTTATGCTTCTTCAACCTGGTTAATACTTCTAGAAAACCTGAGGCATTGATATATAATATGTCTTCGGGACTAGGTTGATGTTCATATTCCTTTCTAATTATCTTGGCTTTCAAATGTTTGGCGACCCTTTCATTAGGGTCCCACTATCTCAGTTCATCTAATTATATGTTGAAGGAGTCCTTGTGCCTAGCTATAGAATACACATGTTCCTAATTCTATAATATAGTTCTATTGATCGTTAAAGGGAAGAGGTGGAGGATTCCTTTATTTTTCTCTTTTTAAAATCCATTTATACCATGAAGAATTCGGTATGTAAACCCTTTTTCTACCAATTTGGTGGGCACAAATATTGGTAACTTATATGGTTGTGTCAAATTACCTTCTATCCTTATTATTAGGTAATCTAGATAGTACTAGATGTATCCAATTAACTCTACATATTTTTTGATTAGAGGGCTGACCCTACTCATGGGAATACTTTTGATGGCTTATACTAGAGCTGGATAAACATAATCACAAATGAACTATATGTTGTGCCTATACTTGAATATGTGCATCTTGGAATAATGATGGGAAATGGTTTGTCTCCTTTCAGGTGACCAATTATTAATGTTAGGGATCTTAGTGGTGGCTAATAAGGAATATAACAGATAGGACATCATGAAGAATTGGACACTAGTCTTCTTATTTGTATCTTAGAATTGTTATTTTAGATAAATGTTGATCATTTCACCAATTGGGGGCATGGGGGGTGAGTCCTTTATATACCATCAAATAGGCATAAGGCACCCAAATTTTATTGGCGTAGGTTATGGAAGAGGATCCATATAACCTATTCATCAAAGTAATGATTATCCTAATACCCTCCCTAAATTGGACAATTGGGATCTTCCCTATGGGGTCCTAGATTACTTAGTTCCCACTAAGTAGCCATGGGGTGAGGACAGTGTTTAAGTTATTCTTACTAGTCCATTATCTAATGGTGGGAAACTCTATCTAGGGATTACATATTTTTTATTATCTTTCAAAAGAAAGAGGGGAAATATATGCAATCTTTTTTAAAATATGCTCATGAATTATCCAGTCTTTCTCAATCCTACAATCTTTAAAATAGGAGAAAGGTCATTATTGCATTGTAATACTTTGGGTTTTACTACAACATGGTGAAAACTAGCCATTTGGATGGAGACCAGGTTATTGTATCTATAGTTGATGGTGGAATTCTTTGTCTCTTCCTTTATGATGACTTGCATCTCCTCAATGGTCCAAAAAAGATCAGACAAGTTCCTATTCCCAGTGTTTAATGTCACAACATCTAGGTTTGTATCCTTAAAGACTCTTCATTTTTTGAAGCTAAATACAACTCAATTTCATCTCTTTATTTATATATTTGAACTTCCATGGCCGTAAAACTTGTAAATTGATCACTAGTGGATTGTAAGTAACCTTTAGGTCAATTTTTTCTTACTTAGATTGCAATTGAATTCTTCTTGTCTTGACTGTGATTAATCCAAGTTTGAATTAGGGCTTCTTATGGAGGCTAGGGATTTTCTTAATCTTTAATGGTGATGTATATTTAGACATAGGCTCATTTGTGTCTTAGATTTGATATAGACATCAGTCTTTATAATTTTACCTTTTCAAGCACACAAAATCTTTAGTTTTGTCATTTTGTGCTTGTGTGGCACCTATGTGGCATCCATTTGGAAAATTTCAAGGAATTTTTCATAAATGACTTAAAATAATAGTTGTTGTCCTTTGAAAATCCTCCTTTTGCTTCACACCATCAGATCTTTGCTCAAGGATCAATGTGGGTTGTTGATCGTGATCTCATGGCTTGAGAATTATTTGCTAATTTCATATCGAGCCCCACAATTGTGTCACTTGGCACATTCATGGGCCTTCTAAGCTTTGTATTTTGTGTAGTGAATGCATTCTTACCATGTGTCAATCCTATGAGTCTTTAGAGATCTGTTGAATATCCTTCATCAATTTTACCTTGTTTGATCAACTTGCTTTGATTAACTATGAGTTGTCAATACTACAAGATGCACAATGTATAATTAGCATTGGGACATAGGAAGGAACTTAGGCTTAATACTTTGGGCTAAAGTCTATTTCATATTAATAAACATTACATAAATTTTACGCTAAAATATTTTAATCTAAGTTTCAGAATGCACGTGAAAGGGGACCAAATAATAAAAGGACTAAATACTAGGTTTCAACCTCGGGTTTTATCATATTAATAAACATGATAAAACCTTAGGTTAAAAACATTTTAAGCTATGTTTTATTTCATAAGTACCTCTTAAAATAAGACCTAATATAAGTCTTTATCCTAAGGTTTATTCCACTTAAATAAACATAATTGGAACCTTATGAAATAAACTTAGATTAAGGCTATATCTATAAATATTTAGACCACTAGATCATTTTATCATTTAAAGTCCAAAGGTCCTAAGTTTTTGAATATTTTTATATGGGTCCATTGATTTGTAATATGAGTAGTATACTTTAGCCATGTTTGTAAAACATATTTGTGTGTTTAATCAATATATTTGATGAGCTTAAAATTGATGACCTCATGGACATCAATGATGGCCTCATGGGCATCAAATGACAGGCATGAAAATGTCAAATTTAATTTTTTGAATCATTGGATTTGATGAGCTTAAAGTTGATGGTATCATACACATCAATCATGGCCTTTCAGATGTTAAACAACAATCACGAGAATGTCAATTTTAAGCTAATTAAGTCTATTTGATCCATAGATCTTGGATTTAATACGCTCCATCTAATCATATGGTCTTAACTAAGCATGGACCATGGATTAAGATCTGAGAAAATGTATGTCATTAGTTCCTAAAATCATCAAGGATATCAAGTTAAATCAAGACCATGTCATAAAAATTAGACTAAGATAAAATCCTAAGTCTATAAGCATAATAAAATAAGTCCTTTCAAATATTATAGTCTTAACTTAAGGTTCCATTATATTAAAAAATATAATGAACCTTAAGATAAAAACTTAGGTTAAGTCCAAATTTCAATGTGCAGGGCCCCTTTTGATGTTAAACTTGAACATGAGAGTGCTACATGGTGACTCCATAGGCCTTATTAGTTCTTGAGTTTTCAATACCGCATTTGCTCTGTCAGATCCACTCTATGTGAAGAACCATAGACCATCGATCTTGATCTGTATACTTGCACTTAATTAGCTTAAGCTTGTATAGTGAAATGAGATTCATTTAAACTTGAGGATGATCTTGTGCCATTTGATCATTAGTCTTAATTAAGTGTGGATCATCAATCTTGATCTTGGTGATGATATAGGATTAGTCTGATGGATCAAGGCTTCTAAGTTCATTGGGCCTCTTGCATTCTGTCTAATCATATTCAAGATGAAGTGAGCCATTGGATCTAGAAATAAGTGAGGTGTTTAAGTTAGGATGCAACTCAATATAGGAACTTAGGCTAAAATTTTAAGACTAAGGTCTTGTTTGTGTTAATAAGCACAGACAGGGCCTTAGGATTAAGACTGTAGACTAAGTGTATAACAAAGGGGACCAGGCCAGGGACATAAAATACCCTAAGAACATATAAGTTAAACTCAATTAAAACATAAGTAATAAAAGAGGGAAAATAAAAGGGGACCAAGCATGGCTTTTAGGATAAGGTTTGATCATGCTGAAAAAAAGACAAAGCCTTAGCATAAAAATTAGGCTTAAGTCCAAAGTTAATTCAAAATGTTCCCACCAAATTTGTTCCCTCCAAAATTTGGAATTGAATTAAGAGTATAAACTAGGGTTTTCTAAAAGTAAGTTCCATAACATGAATCCAACTTTGATCCTTCACAGACTAGAGGTTAGTAAAAGCTTGAATAGAGTTAATTTGCATGTTCTAAACATGATCCTATAACTTAAGACATGAGTTCCAACTATTAGTAACATTAGCTAAGGTTAAAGAAAAATCATAAATAGATAGGCTCACCTTACTAGGTGTGGATTATCTTCATATTCTAATAATGTGAAAAACAAATCAAGTTTTTAGTGTTAAGGTTCAAAGTATGCACAAGGATGCCTATTTTCAATAAAATTGGGTATGTTGACATCAACATAATCAAAATTAGATACTACATAATGACTTTTCTTCTAATTATTTTCAATTATGCACTATTTTTATTTCACTCAATGCATGTGGTATTTAAGTTCATAAATAATACATCATAGATGATTATCACTTCATGGTTGCTAATATATTATTATTTCAATAAGTTCACACCAATTATGTGATAACATATACTTTTTTCACTTGATTTAATTTTATTTCACCAAACTATGTTCATGGAATAATGATCTATGCAAGAAACCATGTTTTTTAATAAATAAAATTAAAATTAAAAATGCATACATAGAGCATTGATAGCATTTTTCATTTTCATGGCTATACATTGACACTCATAAATATATAAGCATCACCAATTAATTTTGTTTCAATTATTACAATGATTATTGATAATACACTATCACACAAAACATTATATATATATATATATATATATATATATATATATATATGGATGCATCTACTAAAACTATAAATCCTCTTGAATAGCATGTCAAATATTGATTTTCATTTTTTTTTCTTAGAGGAAGAAGTAAAATAATATCAATTATGTATTAAATAATTATGTTAAAATACACTTCCATATATTTAAAAAAGGTACAATTAGACTAACCATGCTATTGTTTTTCTATGCATAGAAAATAAAGAAGCATAACACAATAACCAATCATAAATTAGACAATGCATAAGATGAAAATAAAAGTGTCATTCCATCATGAGAATATTCTTCTAAATTCATGCTCTAAAAAACTCATAATATGTTAATGAAAAACATGTGAGAGTATAATTCCCACAAAGGCAAATATGTGTGCATAAATGTAAATAAATATTTTTCGTGGGTATGATTCTCCCATAATAAAATAGATATGATCATGTACGAAACTATATATATATATATTTTTTTGTTATATGCATGGAAGAAAGTAAATAGCAACATAATAAAACATGAGGTTGCACATGAAAAAAAGGCTTGCAAACTAAAAACATGAACTGAGAAGTATTCTAAGCACCTATAGGCTTCCATTAGCAATCAATGCATGTTATGATAAAATGTCCTAATAATTATATTATCATCATCCATATCACTAGTGTAAATGCTAATAATGGGACCAGTAGTCAAATGGCCAGGGCCAATGAAACATAGAAAGATGTTGTACTTAAAAAATATTCACACGTGTGTTTTTTAGTACACCAATAATGCATTTTTTAGTTGACCATTCTAATGTCATTTTTTGACTCATGTTGGAATTTTTTCATTCAACCATTTGTACTTCTAATCCCACTAGGAACAAATCAGGTTCTTAAATAAAATAATTCATGACTAAATAAAATAATTCATGACTAAATAAAATAACATGCAGATCAACATTTCCAAGTTATCTTTAGCACTTATTTGTTTTGGATCTATGTGATATAGTATTTATTTGAATTTGGCATTTGATTATATTCATAACTTATTAAACAAATCTCATTTTATGTGGCATTCATTATAATTTATGATTAACCATTTTTATCTAGCACTTGTCGAGCATATGGATCCAATTTTATATTATTTTTCACTTGTTAATTTTGACATTAGGATGATTTATTCCAAACTGGATTCATAAAATCACAAAGAGGAATTTTTGTGGACTAAATGTTAAGGTGGAACTATAGGTGGAGTTAAAAATAAATAAAGTTATTTATTCCAAGAAAGAGTATTTAGAAAAAATTAAAATCAGGGAGTTTAAGTGGCATTTTCACTCATTGTGTAATTAAATTTTTTTCATAATATTTTTTAAAAAATCAAGTTTTCACCATTAATAATAATAGCATAAATTTAAGTTGGCTTTACCACAATGGATTTTTTCACAGACATGGCCATGGTTGAAAGTTTAGTGGAAATTTCATTACACTTTTCCATGGCGGAGCGTTTCACGAGTTTTTTAGCATTAGAGACTTAACTTGAGAATTATACGAAGGAAAAATCATAGAAATTTTTCATTTAGATATTTTTGTGGGGAATTTCAAAGTGAAAATATCATGGGAATTTTATATAATGTAGATTTTAGTGGGGAATTCCAAGTAAATTTTTTTGTTGGAAATTCAGCAATGGAAATATCATAGATTTTTTTTTAAAATGGAATTTATTGGGAGAATTTTGTTATGTAAATCTTGTATAAATTTTCGTGGATGTCGATATATTAATACACAAATTGGAAAAGCAGGTTCAATCATCATTTTGGGAATATAGGCCTACATCCAAATTAGTTTATGTTATTCTCATTTTCATCTTGTTTATGGCATTTATCTTGTACTTCACATTGAGTTTGTTTGATGTTCTAAATTTAATATTTTATATCAATCCAAGTATGGATTAAGTTGAGTATTTAATTGATAGGTTGGTGCATATTCATATTTTGAAAGAAATGTAGCAAACATTTAAGTATACCATTATGAAAAAAATGCTTAAAATGAGTACATTAATCATAAGATCAAGTTGTCCCCATTTAAAGTAAATTATTTAGTTATGGCATGTGATTCTTGTCATTAAAAGATAAAATATATTAATATCCTTAATAAATGGATGGGACCTTACAATATAATAGCAATTCATGATAATGTGAAATATAAAATTGAGGAATTGAATGGCACTCCAATCAATAAATGAATCAATCATGACAAGTTAAATATATTTCAAGCATGGAAATCAAAATTATCCTTGTAAATGTAATCTAAAGATGAATTATAATATTAGGATGGGGAAGATGTCAACATCAAAATTATCCATCCAAATTTTTAATTTCATTAGTTGAAATATTGTAAATAATTTGATATGTAGTTTAATTAGTAGTATTGTAAATTAGAAGTTATCAATGCCCACCAAGGATTAACACAACACACATATAATGTCATAAATTAAATAGTAAATAATCCATGGTAATAGTCAAATTATTTTAGATAATAATATGAGAGTGATGTTCCATGGTATAAAATAAATACTTTCTGTAGATGGTCATGGTAATGACATAGTATCACTACCATGGTAAGTTAGTCACTAGATTCAAGGTGGTATTAATTAAATAATATTATATTTTAATGATTCAAAATATTAATTTAATATATATTTTATAATATTTAGTCTATTATTATGATAAAATCTAGGAAAATATGATAAAGTATGAATCATATGTTATTTCTCATTAGTAGGTTGTGCCTCAAAATTGATTCCTATCCTAAATAAGCCTATGTCTAAATATGAGAGTTGAGATATGTATTTTAATTTTTTATAGAGGATTCATTATTTTACCTTGGGATGAGGTGAAAGGCCTTGTTATCTATAAACAAATGTATATTCCCCTCATACACCCATAGTAGGAAAATCCTAGAGTCTTATAGATAGAGTGCCAATGAAGCTATTGGATTGTGTGAATGTCATTTTTCTCCCATAAATGATTTTGAAAGGGATATTTAATGGAGTCCATGTGGATATTTTAACACTTGGTGGAATCAAGGTTCACATTTTTAGTGAGATTTTACACACATAATTCCAATAATATAGTGATTTATTCCATTCTATTATTTTGTAAATTGTGAACCATTTTTATTATTAGTCATGTATTATGTTTCTTGAGTTGTCTCAATATTCATACCACCACAAAAAAATGTTTGAATTTTTAATACAATCATAGCACAAGGATTTCTCATTGAAATATCTCTTGTGTTCTAGATTAGGTTGCTGGTCCATGTTATTACAACATTAAAATATAAGAGAACCATTATGTAGTACATAGTGGAGACCATAAAATTGTTCCTCTCCATTCCCATACATCTCCCACAGTACCAATAAATCAAATAAAAGGTTATGGTATCATTTATTAATTTAATAATACATTAGTTAAAATTTATATTTTATAATTTTTCCAAAAGACACCTATTTTTAAGGTATTCTTTATGTGGAATTGTGTAACACAACTTTACCAAGTGATGTGAAACCACCTTATATTTATTCTATAATTAAGATATTATGATGTATGGAGGAAATAATTTATCTTTAGAAAGATGAAATACCTCATAAATATATTATAGATCAATATATCCCATTATAATTTCAAGTACATGCTCAAAATAAGGTAGTCAAGTAGGTCTTGGTGGATTAGTGGTCAAGGCTAATTTTTTAATATCTATTTTCTATATTTATTGGGTATAGAAGAAAAGGAAATCAATTATTATGATATGAACATTAGATAATTTTAAAACATCCCATGTAAATTATTAAGATAAACTACATTGAATATAAATTTGGGTCCTAGAATAATAGGTACAATATGTCAAGCTATGCCTAATTATATTTACTATAATAATTTATTATGAATATCATGGATTCATTAGATAAATTAAATGCCTTATAAATTACATGTATGTCTCAAATGTATTTATCACACACACACACACACACACACACACACACACACACACACACACACACACACACACACACACACACACACACACACACACACACACACACACACACACACACACACACACACACACACACACGCGCGCGCGCGCGCGCGCGCGCGGGCGCACACACGCATGCATGCATGCACGCACGCACACACACACACACACACACACACACACACACACACACACACACACACACACACACACACACACACACATCATTAAAATTAAAAAACTTTCATGTATTGTGCAATGACTCAACCCATGGATAATTATGTACCTCATATGTAACCTCTATATTAGGAATATTTAAATTATACTCATCATAATGAAATACCAACACCAATATATTTTTCATATATTCTTTCATCATAAACAAGATATTTAAAACAAATATGGTGTTGGTCTAGAATATTTTCAAAATATGGAATATACAGGAGCTATCATCAATCCCAGTTATATATGCATTCATAAATGATGATAAGGCCTTAGATACACAAATGATTCAATAGACAATAAAGAAATTAAAGATATAATTTTTTTTACTAAACACCTTTTTCTATATTGATATTTAATAATGCACATGAATTTCATCATGTATTATTATTAGGTTAGTAAATCTTGAATACATTGATGTTAAGATTTCACTAGAAAAAAATTATAAAAAAGAGTCTCTCTTGGAATAATTGGGGATATATGAATATATCCCTCCCTTTTATCATAATCTAATAGGTTTCAACACACAAAAATTCCCATGCATGTTTTGGAGATTGAAGGTCCAAATATATCGGTATCCAACTAGATGGTCTAGATATAAATCCCACTACACCATATGTGGAGTATATATTAGATTTGATAAATGAACAAATATTTCAATTCCATTATGGAACAGATAGAGATCCAAGACTAGTAATTCTAAAAGACATGTTAGAGGATGATGAATGTTAACCTATTAGACAAGATTTAAATGATTACCCAGAGTTATTTTCTTGGGCTCACTCAAACATGTAAGGAATTTACCCCACAATTACAATACACAACATAGTATTATAACTAGATGAAAATAGAGTTAAATAAAAAATCATAAAAATGCATCTAAATTTTTTATTTTTTTTTTAATATGAAAATCAAATAATTTTGGATGTAGTTTTATTCAATCCATTGACTATCCTGAGTGGGTTTCTAATAAAGTTCCAATTTCAAAACCTAATAGACATATTTTATGTTGTACAAGATATCATGGTTTACACAATGCATACCCCAAATATGACTTCCCATTAACACATATCGATATGATTTTAGATTCTAAAGTTGATTATAATATGTTTTAATTTATGGATAGATTTTTTGGCTAAAATCAAATAAATACTAATCCTAAATACCAAAAATAGCATCATTTACCACACAAAGGGGAAATTTTTGTTATGTGGTCATGCCCTTCAGATTGAATAAGTAAGGAGCCACTTATCAAAGAGATATGACTTATATATTTCATCAATATATAAATAAAAATATGGAATATTATGTTGATTATTTATTTTCAAAATCTAGACATCAACAGGATCATGCCACAAATTTATGATAGATATTTGAACATTTTCATAAATAAGATGTGCACTTAAATCTAAATAAATGTGTATTTTGGGTATCTTTGATAAAACTATTTGATTATATCATATCATAGAGGGGCATAGAAGTAGCTATAGAGAAGGTAAAAGTTATTATAGATATGCCACTTCTAAAAGGATTGAAACAATTATGATCTCTACAAGAAAGGATTTATGATATAATACATTTTGTGGCTTAGTCGACAAATAAGATGCAACATTTTACATGATTACTAAATCAATATACCAAGTTAATCTTCATTGTAATAAATTAATATCTCATTAATCCACCTATTCTCATGCCTCTAACACCAAATAGGCCTCTACTACTATACATTTTTACACTAAATGATGTTTCAAGGAATTTATTAACATAACATGATTATTATCATAGAGAACACTCCATTTATTACATCAGTCATACACTAGTGGACTATGAAGGAAACTACAATGTTATGGAAAATCTATGTTTAGCACTTGTTTTCAAAAAACAAAAATATCAACACTATATGATTAATAATGGGACACACAATATCACATAGGTGGATCAAATTTAAATTCTCGTGTCAAAACCACATTTGTTAGGACCAATAGCTAAATGGGTATTTTTACCATGGAGTTTGATTTAAAATTCATATCTCAAAAATCAATGAAATTATAAGTCATCACAAAACAATTAGCTAAAACACCATTAGTGGACACATTACCAATCAACGATGATTTTCATTATGACCTTGATTCATACCATTTTTATAATATAAGTTATACCATGTACTAGGACACATATATATGGTATAGTTTTAATATACTAGGACCTATTCCATTTGAACATCACCTCAGATTTTCATATACAAATAATATAGAAAAATATAAAGCATTAATACTTGGATAATGTCTCATGTGCACATTGAAAATAAAATATATTTAAGTGTATGAGGATAATCATCTTGTTTTTAATCAAATTTTTAACATCTATCAAATAAAATAACAAAATTTGATTCCATATAAGGAAATGATACATAGATTAATGACATACTTTGATACATTTTCAATACAAAGTATCCTTTTTAAAGATAAATTTCACACTGATGCCATGGATAGTGTAGATTTTATGATTTCTATTGAAATCAATGATTATCATACAAAGTTTACCATATGAAAATTATGAAACTCTTTAGTTACTATAATTGATATATGATTTATAAGTACATGAAGTTACTCGTAGCATAGATAATCCATAATGGTATAGTGGCATATATAGTTTCTTATATCAAGCCACTATTTTGAAAAGCATGACATGAAATGATAAATTAAAATTATAATGTGAAGAAATTAATTATGTTATAATTGGTGAACCCTAATTCAAATAATCATTTGATGTAAATATACATGGATGCCCTAGTCATGATGAGGTTAAGATAGCTTTGATTGAGGTACATTATAAAGAATGTGAAGGGCATATTAGTGGGAAATAAATGTCTTAAAAGGTTTTGATATCAAGATACTATTGATAAAAAATGGAACAAAAATTATAAGATTATGAAAAAAATATGTTCTCAATGTCCAAAACACAATAATTTAAATCATTCACCATCACAAGAATTACAACCTATTGTTTCATCATGCTCACTTTTGTTGTGGGGATTTGACTTAATTGGAGAGATATATCTAGAATAATCAAAGGGTCATAAATTAATTATTATGGGTAATTTATTTTTTAATGGGTGAAAATTATACCATTACAATCAACTATGGAAGAGGATAAATGTATGTTATTAATGACAAGCATCATTTCACCATTTGGTCTTCCATCAACTATTATAGTAGATAATGGATCATATTTCAAAAATAATAAAATTGTAAATTTTTTTGTTCAATATAAGATTATTCAAATCTTCTCCACTCCTTATTATCCATAATGGAATGGTCAAACAAAAGCAACCAATAAAATGATTGCTAAAATAGAGCAAAAACATCACTAAACATGATGATGATTGGCATAATCAAATTATCTACACTTTATGAGAATATCGTAAAAGTATTCACATGCCTACAAAGGTTACACTTTTTTCTCTTGTTTATGAAATGTAATCAATGTTTCATTTATATCTATAGATACTATATTTGTGTCTCCTTAAAATGCATTGGCAAGGATAATTAATATTAGAAAAAATAGTTACATGAGTTAGAAATGTTGGATGAAAGAAGTATATAGGCCATTGAATATCCTAAATTTTATCAATATCTCATAGATATATCATATGGAGAGAAGGTTAAAAATCATGAATTTGAAGTTGGTGAGGTTGGGCACATTTTTTGTTACATAAAAAAGTGGGTAAAAGAGCTCATCGTTTAGCTATAGTTGAAGTGAAAGTTGTGAGGAACCCTATGAACACATTTTAATTGTATTGATATTACACATAAGTGTTTATTTCAAATAATTTTAAAATACAAAAAAAAAATCAAGATATAAGTACGACATGTTTTATAGTTACATTTTTCATTTATGTCATTTATCACATGTTTGGTAGATTACATATCATTTTTCATATGTATATGTGTTTCATGGTATATATGAGTAAGATACATGACATATAGGTTATGAAAAATACATGGATGAAAAGACACAAGATGTTCCTATACCCAGGGGTTGTGCCAATGTTAGGGTCATCTTATAACATAGGTCATATTGATACATGTTATATTTATATATGACATTTATAGTTACCATGTTGGGCTACACTGATTTTTTAGACATGGTTTTCTCTTTCTTATAGTATTTAAAGTGTTACATTTTATGGATATATAACTTTTATATGAAATTAAATTGACATAGATGGATATTATAGACTAGTTTGACTTGTTCTATGCTTCATCATTGTTATTTCCTTTCATAATAGAATAGTCATTGCTTGTCTAGTTTTTCTATCCTATGGCATTTTTACGACATTTACTTTTCTATTATATGTGGATATTTGCCTTGTGTATGACATTTTATTATCCATTTTATATGTCACTTGGCCTTAGGTGTAACATTTTATTGTCTATTGTGTGTAGATCTTGGCCTTGAGTGTGGCATTTTACTATCCATTGTGTACAACCCTTTATATTATGTGTAATATTTTATCACCCATTGTGCGTGGATCTTGGACTTTAGTGTAACATTTGATTATCCATTATAGTTTCCCTTAGTCTTATTTGCTATATTGATTGTTCATTTTGTGTGGACCTTGGCATTGTGTGCTATTTAGAGTTATTTCATGTGATTTATTATTTTTCATGGCCATGACATTGTGTGCTTATGAGTGGATAAATCTAAGATTTTCCACTGATCTTACTAAGTTTATTGAGTTTATGGTGTTGTGATCTATATCACATACCACCCCATTTGTGTGTGGTACCATGATTCACATCATGCACCTTTACTTCATAGTATTATTCAGTGTTTATATAAGTGATGGTTACTATTTTAGTCATAATTTAAATATATATCTTGACATAACAATTGTATACCTTGCATTTCATGTTTTGCATATGCTTTAAAAATATATACATTACTATGATGACATATTCCACACATATTAGCATATGATTATACATGATTACATATTTTTGCATCACATGATGTAGTTAACTCTTTTTTTTTTAGATGATTAATTTGCATGCTACATCCTTAACCTCAAAAGGGGCATATAAGTGGGCTTATCATAAAAATTTAAGCCTCCCTAAACCAAAAATTCAAATTTTGGGATAGATTACATGATCCAAAAATTTCAAATTAGTCTAAAATATTAATTTGGTTCATATATGGGATATATATTGAGATATATTTTATGGAATATGTGATGCATATGCACAAATTTTCTAGGAACATAAGTTACAAGTTTTTTATATATTTATAAATTCAATCATATATGGGGGCCTATGCACACATTTCTATAGGAACATGAGATAAATGTTTTAAATTTTTGGAGAGGATAGCATATGTATGCATAAAATATATATCATGTTAGCATAGATTGGATAATATTATGGGGCATAAACACTATTCAAGCACATATACACTATTAGATTTTTCTATTATGGTATCAATGGTACCTAAAAGTGATCACCTTTAAATCTATATGTCTAGCTACTATAGTTGATTAATATAAATGATCCAATGTGATTGAGGTCAAATGCCACTAAATTGCCTAGGAATTACTAAAATTAATACCAATATGAGGCTCTAAATTTTCATCTTCAGGTCCTAAATTATTTACATGAGTAGTGTGGTTGAGGTTTACTGACACTCAATGGCCTATAAACTACTCTATTTTCAAATGAGGGTTAGGGCACTTATCATCCTAGCATGTGGCCTTGCCTTACTACATAAATTTTGGGCATAATCACCATAAAATTATTTAAGTCCTTCAATAAGGAAAAATATTTCTCCAATGCTTCAACAAGGAAATGTCATCTTCAATGGCATGACACAAGGAAACATGGTTCACCCACTTATAGGTGTATTCCTTCCTTACTATTTAGGTTTAAAAAGTTAAATATCATTTCAATTTTAAAAAATCATACATAGACATTCATTTATTCAATTCATTATAGGTTCCATTGAAAAAAATACACATTCATAGCCTTCTCCCATATATAAAATGTGTTGTACAGACTAAGTTACACATTTTTTCCTTGTACTATAGAATTTTACTTCAATTTTAATAATAAAATAAAATGAGGGAATTTTTAGACACTAAAATATAGTATTATAGAGTTATATATATAGTTTACAAATAAGCACAATTGACGATGTGAAAAAAAAGAATTAAAACTCACCCAAATAAAACCATCATAATGCAAAACATAGCATCAATCAGTACTTTATAGAGTTAGATGATTATATCTAGGTGCATATATAGATTTAGTTCCTAATCTAAGTAACTTATAGTCCATTTTCTATCAATTCTTATCATCTGAATTTAGTCTAAGAATTGAATAGTATAGAGAAACACTAAATATATTATTCCCTTAAGTATTTTATATATATAGAAAGTGAAATCAGCCAAAATATGATTGTATCTTTTACATTTACATTTATATTTACTATTTTTTTCCATATAACTTGAAATAGTTCAAAGTTTTATCTTATTACTCACAAAAAATAAAAAAGTAAAAGAGTTCTATGGGGGACTAAATCAAGAAAAATCAATCTACCAAACTTAATTGTGATAATTTAATATGAGTTAGTGATTAATTTTACCTAATTATGTTTCCCATTTAACTAATCACTCGATTGGTTGAATGTGGAATGAAATTATGGAAAATTGATCTCATTAAACCTAAGTGTGACAATAAATTGTGGTTTGGGCCTCAATTTTTCATAATTGAGTACCCCATTTAAATAATAAATTGATTGACTAAATTAGGGACTAATTTATGGAAAATTGAGCACCCTAAAACTAAATGTGATTTAGGGCTCATTTTTTCCCATTTAAGTGTCCCATTAAAGAGTTACTTGATGGGTTGCATAGGGAATATAGTTATGGAAAATCAAAACCCTTAAACCTAGTTAAGATAAACCAATATGATTTTAGGCTTTATTTTCTATAAGTGACTACCCATTAGACTAATATCTTGTTTGGTTTTCATGGGGATGCAATTATGGAAAAGAGAGCACCTTAAACTTGTTTTTAATGACTTAATTTTATTTAAGGCTAGATTTTATATAATTAAGTACCCCATTCAACCAATCACTTGGTTTATTATATAGGGGATTAACTTAAGTAAAATAAAGCCCCTTAAAACTAATTGTAATGATATAATGTGATTTGGGACTCAATTTTCATTAATTGAATGCCTCATTTAACCAATCCATCAATTGGTTGTACGAGGATAAAATTAGGGAAAATCGAGCCACTTAATTATAATTTTCACAACCTAATGTTGTTTGGCTTGATTTTCCCTATTGGAGTCCCTCATTGAATTAATTACTAATTTGTTTGGATGAGGATTAAATTATGGGAAATTTATTAACTTAAACAAAATTATAATAGACTAATGTGTTATGAGGCTTAATTTACCCTAATTATGTGATCCATTCAAAAAGTCACTTGATTGGTTGCATGGGGGATGTAATTAGGGAAATTTGAGCCATTTAACCTAGTTTGAAAAAAAATAAATTGATTTGGGGCTTGATTTACCAAATTTTCCCCAATTTAATCAATCACTTAATTGATTACACATAGATCTAAATTAGGGTAAATTAATCTCCATAAGTATAATTATGATGGAATAATGTGATTTGGGCCTTGATTTTTCCTAATTTAGTGACTCTTTGAACCAATCATTTGATTACTTGGATGAAGGACTAAATTATATAAAATCAATCCCCTAAACCTAATTGTGACTACTTAATGTGATTTCAGGATCAATTTTCTCTAATATAGTGCCACATTCAATCAATCACTTAATTGGTTGCATGGGTGATGAAATTAGGTAAAAGAGCCCCTTAAACCTAATTGTAATGATCTATTTTTATTTTATTATTAATTTTATCTAACTAAATGTGTTATTTAACCAATCACTATATTTTTTGTGTGGGGGATGAAATTAATTAAAATAAGGCCATTTAGACCTAATTGTAATAACATAATGTGATTTTGGGCTTGATTTTCCTTAATTTTGTGATCTATTGAACCAATCATGTGCATGGGGGACTAAAAAAATGTAAAACAAGCACTTAAACTTAATTATGACTACATAATGTGATTTAGATCTTGATATTTACTAATTGAGTATCCCATTTAACCAATCACTTTATTAGCTATATTAGCAATTATTAGGTAAAATCAAGCCCCATAAACCTAATTACAACAAACTAATGTGATTTTGGGATTGTCTTTTCCTAATTTAATGCCTATTTCAACTAAACA
>JARHVA010001184.1:2400000-2415000 GCA_037957365.1 Torreya grandis | reverse complement strand
TATTAGTTACAACACATTTCATTAAAACATATTGGTGAATGCATGCATTTTTAGCATTGCTTTGTTGATTTTTGTCCTAGGCTTTCATATTAATTTATGAATTTTGTACACAAAAATATTTATTTATAATTTTATTTTCATTTATAATTTCAATTTATTTTTTTAAATTTATTTTTTCATTTTATTTCTATGTTAGTCACTAAATATAGTCAACTAGGACAAGTCCATAGTCAATGAACTCGAGTGTCATGCACTGGAATCCAAAAGTGTTGGTCATGTCTAGAAGAAGTTTTAGATTTTCTTCCTGATCTTGAGCATGAAAAGTAACATATTTTTATTATTTACATTTTTATATATCTAAAATATTCAACATAATTTATTATTTGAGATAAGTAAATTTCTTCTTAACATTTTTCAAAAATAGTAGTTTCCCATATTTATTAATTCAATAAACTAGAATTATTAACTATTGTACATCTTTAACATTCTTGTATCTATCAACTTTTACACCTATTAGTTAAAACACATTTCATTATTTTATCAAAAATAGGGTAAAACATATTGGTTAACATGCACATCTTTTAACATTGCTTTGTTGATTTTTATCCAATGCTTTCAGATATATTCATGATTTTTACACACAAAAATATTGATTTATGATATTTCAATTTATTTATTTTTAATTTTTTTCTCTTGTTTTCTTTGAAATTATGTTATAAGAGTTTTAAAACTCATATTATTTTTTTAGGATTACTAACCCAATTTTTTAGCCATTAGACAACACTATATATGGATTTTACTTTCCACATACCTTATGATATATTAGAAATGCCTAGGGCTTAGTTTTTTAGCCATGGGAAGCCTTCAACAATTTATTATTGTTGTACACCAATAAGTAGTTAACCTTGAGAAATTATTCTCAATGTACCTTAGACATAGGATAGTGTGGCTAAAAGATGGTATAATCCTGCATAGCTAATTCATTTCGAACCATGTTCATTATTTTATAACTATGATCGATTTAAATAAGATCCTACAAATCAAACACACTGTATCTAAATATATCCATTTTCCTTTTTATTTCACACATTTCATACCAATCAAGAAAATTATATCTTATCTTCCTCTAAGTCATAGTGATATATTAAATGGAACCCTTATAGATCATATTTATATTCTTTTGGTCTCTTTTAAAATGGATAACATATAAATTCTGGTTAATATGGTAATGTACCTCTCCAAAATTATGTACACATTGAAGATGGTGTTAGTGATGAACAACATAATTAAGATAATGAAACTATGCATGATAATCAAGATAATCCTAAAAGATATAATATAATTGATCCCAATGAACTTAATGGAATAGATCCTAAGCAAGTCAAATATTTTTCCAATTTTTGTCAACATCTTCATCAATGTCCCAAACATGTGAATAATGGTTTCCAATTACCCCTAACACATAATACTACAAATCAATAAAATATTGCATCATCTAGTACAAAACAACAAGATATGATCTTTAGAGTTATTAATCCTCCAATTTCAAATTTTCTAGTTACTACTATTTCCTATATGGTTGTCTCAACACCTTTAGCTACAAATGTGCCATCACCTCTAGGTATAGGGGCATCACATGGTAGAAAAATTATTGTTACAACTATTTATAAATATTCATCATATACACCTCCATTTATTACTATAAAATACCCACTACCATCTTTTCCTAATGCACACTTCATTGACAAATATTTAATAGCCTTACATGTTAAACTATTGTAATTAGAACAAGGCATTTCTAGAACTAGTTATTTAATAAAATTGTATTATTTGATTCACAATAAATAAACACCAAATATACCATATTAAACATTACCAATAGGATATTTATCCACTAAGTTACCACTCTATGAATGTAAAGGTGACCCTAAACAAAATCTTTGTTGATTCCATGTAGTATGGTTGGGCTGCACTTATAATGACAAACTATTAATTGATCTCTTTAAAAATAACCTTAAATATTATTCCTTGAGGTGGTTCTACAATATTATTCTTAATTAGTTATAGTATTCACCCCTTTTTAAAAATAGTTTCTATCATTCTTTTCTATCAACATTGGTGAAAATCTATCTTATGCATAAAATTACAAAACTCAAGCAAGGGTCAAATGAACCAATCAGTGAATATGTTCTTCAATACAAAATTATGCTAGTTGAGATTAAAAATTATATTGTAGATAATTAATTGCAATATATCTTCACACAAAGTTTTAAATTACCACTTCATTAGTCTATCATATTCAACAAATTCAAAATTTTCATGAGTTATGCAATATAGTCAAAGAAAGAGAAGTCAAGATCATAATGCTAAACAAGATAAATATGCACTAAATGCCACTTGTACTTCCAATATAAAGTTTTAAATCAAACCAAACTACAAGGTAAATTATAATGAAAATAATAATAAATAAAAATTAACTTTCAATGTAGTACCAAAGCCAATAAATAATATATAATTGATAGATCCACCAAGGAGGAAATTATCAAGGTTACAACAACCTCCTCATGTCTTATTAAAAATATTACTCAATTTTAATCTCATATCTTTCCCTTCACCATTATAGGTTGATATTACCAAGCCTAAACTCGAGTGCTTCTATAGTAATGAATATTTTTATTATCATAGATGTATTGGGTATTCTATAGATAAGTGTTTTAGGCTAAGGCATAAGATATGAAATATTATGGATGATAATACTTTTGAGATAATCACAACCAAAGAGGAGGATAAACCACATCATAATGGAAATGCAAAGATAAAAATATACAATATTCCATCCCAAAATTATGGTATAGCATATAATATAAATAATTTAGGGGTAAATCATACACACAATGTGCTTCATCTTCTTTATACTTATGGGCATCCAATATAAGAAATTATTGGTACATTTACATGCACATTACCACAATCACCAATGTTCACATTCAATTATGATGAAATAAATGATGATGATTTAGATAGATGTATATGCTTTATTCAAACTTAAATCAACAAATAACCTATACATAGTGTCATGATTGATAGTGGGTCAAGTTAAAATTAATATACAATGACACACATTCATAGTCTTGGATACAAAGAGTAATATTTATAAACTACATCAAGAATAGTCAAATCATTTTATTAACATACATATAATACTCTCAATTATATATTACTACCTCTTCAATTTTGTTTAGTAATAGTGGCTACTCCATTTCTAGTCTTACCGAGTGCAAGGGTCTTCAATATGTTACTAAGTTGCCATTGGATACAAAAGCTTCATGCAGTATCATTGATACTATATAGATTCCTCAAATACATACATTTTAATCAGGTGGTAAATTTTTAAGACATTAAAAATAAGTACCCTCTAAATTTAATGGTAACTTATCTTCCTCCTCCTCCTCCCATAGATTATATTAGACTTAAGAATAACATGAGTTACTAGTTTACTTCAATACATAGGTTATTATCACATATTTTGGTAGATATCATATTATTTTTTAAACACATGAAGTTCATGAGATCCATGAGTGTCATGCAAGACATACATAACCACAAGGATATTTATATGTTGGATTTAATTTTTCCTAGTGGCCATGCCTATGTTAGGGGCATATACTTCTAATTATTACATTATACCAGGTTTTATCTTTCTATAGCCTCTGAAACCATGTAAAAGTGCATATATTAAAAATTATTTATTAATTACTCATATATTACATTGTGTTACATGGATATTCCCCTTTGATATGATATTAATGCATATGGATAGTGTAAACTATTTTGCACTTGTTCTATGCTCTTTCAATGCTCTTTACTTTCTTTCATGATAGGTTAGGCATTGATTAGTTATTATGTGTGGCCCTTACCCTTTGTGTGCAAAAATTAATTGAAAATCTCTATGATATTTACATTTGGTATGTGCAACATTTGAACTAGTCCATTGCTTGAGGCCTTTGGCCCAATATTTTGTGCAACATTTGAACATATCCCTTGTTTACGACATTCTTAATTCTAGCTAGCCTTGTTTATTTTTCCATATTCATGTCTATTGTATGCATCCCTTATCATTATTTTATGATATTGTGCAACATTGTATGTTTTGATTTTTGTGCTTGATTCATTATGCCATGATTTATATCATGCACTTATACTATGTAGTCTACTTCAGAGATCGTTATTGTATTACATGCCTCATTGTTATATCTATCTATCAATGACACTTGTATACATAAAATTCAATATGTTACATGTTTCAATGATAATCACATTACTATGAAGATATATTTTCTAAATGATGACATAATGATACATGATTATATCTTTATCACAAGATACAATTAAATATACTTTTGAGATGTATTGCTTGTAGGCTACATCCCTCATCTCAAAAAGGGAGAATAATAGTAGAATTTTTTTAGACATCCAAGTCTCCATGAATATATAATTATATTTGGTACAAAATACATGTTTTTAAAGATTTAAAGTAATACAAAGGTTAAATTCTATGATAGAGTACATGTTTCCAAAGATTCAAATTAATTCAGATATCAAACACATAAAACATATTGGCACATTGATATAGATTATGGGTGAATATGACATGCATATGCCCTCATTTTTAAAAAACTCAAAATATGGATTCATAAACACTTGATTGAATATGTAAAAGCACTTTCAAAATATTTCTAAGGTTAAAGTTACATGTTTTAAATAAGTTGAAATTGATAATATAGGTGCATAGAATTATTTATCATTTAGTACAAGATTCATGGGACATAATACTTGTTCATGCTCATGTACACATATTTATAAGTTTAAAAATCGTGATACCTATTCAAGCACATTTTCAAAATTCAAAGGGTAAATTTCAATTATCTTAAAAGCATGATAGTTATTCATGCACAATTACAAAGACCAAGGTTACAAATATAATGTTTAAATGATATGATGTTTGTTTATGCACAAATTTTAAAATTTAAAAGTCACATTTTCAAAGGCAAAAATATTTATTTTAATACAAATATTTGAATAATGTAATCATTATGGGGGCAAGAATACTATTTATTAACTTTCAATCATGAAAATAAAATCTAAATTTATTTGCAACAACATGATTCAATATATAATGAATAATGTAAGTTCAAGTCTAATGCCACTCAGTGTCCTTGGAATTATTTCTATGACCCATTATGTGGTTCCATCTTTTGTTATGGGTGGTGTATTATTCAAGTAACATTGAATGACCTTGGCATCACTTCTAGTGAAACCATCATGGTTCCACAATTTTGGATTATTAGATTAGATAATATTTCCCATACATGAGGGTTGGAATTTTCATCTTTCCAACTCAAGGACTTGATTAGTTTTTCAATATTGAGACTTGATCACTCTAAATTTTCCTTTGGTTCAAATTCTCCAAATATTTTAATAAGGGGGCATAACTTTATTTCATAAATTACATGTTACATGTTACATGGTAGTTTTGTTTCACCTACATACATGTTTACTCCTTATTTGCTCTCCATTGAAATTATAAAAATTTTAAGTTAATGTTTTTCAAATTTCAAAAATGGACATATGATTACTTTGCATTTTATTTCAAGATTTCATAAATTTGAATTCTTTACACAATTGGAGTATCATATCAAATAAAAAGTGTGTTTTACATGCTCAAGTTCAATCATTTATTCTTTACTCTAGAAATTTCATTACTTGAATAAAGGGGAGACAAATCTAGATACATAATTTTTTTTACATGTACTTGATAATGCTAAATCTTGACATATCTTAAACCACATTAATTACACCTAAATACATGAATCTTATTTTCCATTCCTCTAAGACATTTTTCTATATGCAGGGTCAACCCATTTTTTCATCACTACTACACATGAATTTCAAATTAAAATTATCCAACTACTTAATAACACCCTTAGATTGTCTCTAATTGAGGATAATGTTTTTGATCTTTCAAGATAGGTTCACTCTAGGTAGATAAGAATGTTGTAGCAAGTCTATCCACCTACGATGGCCACATGTTACACAAATAACTATTATTTTAAGCTATTTAGATCAATATTTTAGGTCTTTCCACACATTTCATAAGGTCAGCTAAAGGAAATTATCAAAAAAATTGCCTATAAATACACATAAAATATCATTCATTATCCCCACTTACTATCACTTCATTGATAACTTACACACTATTGTACATTGATAAAAATCTACCCTATTATTTCCAAATTCAATATCATTCATAAGGATCTGCTATGAGCCAAGTTTAAAAGACCTCATAGCAAGTCAAAAGCTATCATTTTCAAGTATCAAAGCCATATTTATAGTTGCATATGCATAGTCAAGGATAAAAATTTCATAACCACTGTAGGTTAAAGAACTACATGGGCTTGACTTCCCTCATTGGATTATTGGATATGTATCCAACAATCAATCATAAAGGGGTTGATTTAGATTATGTTAGCCCATTATACTCCCCTATATTTTTTAGGTCTTTAAGCTTTCAAGGTACCCTTTGGGTATCAAATATAAAATAATAAAAACAGTGAATTCTTTGCAATAAAATTTAAAGTAAAATATCTTGGATTAATCAAAAGGCTCAAGTTTAGAAGGTAAAATAGTTAATTTTAAATCACAATTAATCTAGGCAATTCCATGATCAATGAATTTAATAAACATGTACTATTGTCACCTATATTCATACTATCTAGGAATATTCTTTGATTATACTTCTGATTTATCACTGTCTAAATATTTATTTATCTATTTTTATTTTTTAGACACCAATCATAGTTAACTAGGGCAAGTCCATGATTAATAGACTCTATTAGTTTTCACTATAGTCCAATAGTATTGGTCATGTCCAGTAGCAGTTTCAAACTATGTTCCTCATCTTGAGCATGCACATTTCACATTTTTTTTAATTTTCATTTGTATATATTTGAAACAATTAACAAATTTCTTGATTTGAACTAAATATCTTTCTTATTAGTATTTTAATAAAATGGCAATTTTCCATATGTATCAATTCTTAAAATAAAATATTGACAATTGTACATCTTTAGTATTCAGATATCTATTGAGGTTTACACCTATTAGTTACAATACATTTCATTATTTTATCAAAAATATGGTAAAAATTCCCTATTTAACCAATCACTTTAGGTGGTTGCATTGGGAATTATATTAGGGAAAATTGAGCCCTCTAAAACTAATTGCAATAAACTAATTTTATTTAGAGCTTGATTTGTCCTTATTGAATGCATAATTCATCTAATCACTTGATTGGTTAGATGGGGGATTAAAGTAGGATAATTTAAGATAATAAAACTTAATTGTGATAATTTATTGTGATTTTGAGCTTGATTTACCCTTATTGATTGCCCCATTCCACATTTCCCTAATTTGGTCAACATAATGTGATTTGGGGTTTTATTTTCCCTAATCAAGCCTCAAAAAAATTTATTATTAACTTTGTTACATTTTTTAAATTTATTGATTATTGGTCACAAATATCCTAAACCTAGCTACACAATTATGTTGGGATAAAAAAATCCAATAAAAAAATGACCTCTAAACTCCATTAAATGCCAAAGATAGTAATATTTTTCAATGGACATCTCTAAGTATAACATGAACCCTAATGTCACTATTCATTACTAAATTTATAAACACCACCATGATTTCTAATGTTAGATAAATCACATGTGAAGTTAGGTTAATGTTCCCAATGTCATATGTAGTGTCATAGCTAACCTTAAAGTAAATAGATACAAAATATATACAAAAAAAAAAAAAAAAACATATAGTGGATTTTATTAAGGTTTTATTTTGATTTTTATCATTTAAATCTATTTTAATCATGGCATATTAGTGTGAGGAATGTCAACAATAATTTTTGGGGTAGGGAATGTTGGTCAGAGAATGTTAGTGTGAGGAATTTCAATGGGATTTTATGGAGTAGGGAATGGAATGTGAGTGAGAGTGTTGTTGATTATGTGGGGTAGGGTTTTTGAGTGTTTCATTGGATTTTTAGTTTGTGTGGGGGGTATATTTTTATGTGTTTAATGGGGTAGGGTTTTTTTAAATGGATAGTAAATTAAAAATAAAATTATTGAAACAAGTAATGAAAAGATGATGAGGGGGATTTAGTTTTCACTATCCTCCATAATGAGGTAGCAGATGCAACAATCTCGAGACAATTTTTAGGGATACTATTAATAATGATCCATAGGGATATATTAATTAAACCCCCCATAGTATAATAATGGGAAACATAAATTTATAGAGGATGAAGACTCTTAAGGATGGACAAAACAAATAAAAGAAACCATCTAAATCACAACAAGTAGATTAAGAAGAAGATGATACTCAGATAAACCTAAAAACCCTCATTTTTATTTATTTTTATGAACATAAGTTGAAAAAAATTAAATACATAATTTTTAGTGAATATTAAATTTAGGGTTTTAAAATTTTTGAAAAAAAATTAATGTATAGTTAAATATAAGGAAATGGGAAAAACATGAAACATTTAGTAAAATTTTAAAAATGGAAATTTGGAATTTTTTTTGGAAATTTAAGGTGAATTTTTTTTTTTTTTTTAAATGGAAATGTATGGAAAATTAGGGATAAATCAAAAAAATCTAAAGTAATTTAGGGAAATTTTTGAGAAAATAAGAAAATTAGGGAAAATGATCATAATCCAATCATTCAATGGAGTTAATTCAATGGCTATGATATGATTACAAAAATTATGTTGTTATTATTATCATGAACCCCCCAAAATAAAAGGGATTAACCCACGCATATGCCATATTTTAAATTTATTTTTATTTTTATGATAAATATTTTATTCACAGATTTTGAACACATTTTAAATGTTTTTTAGTTATATAATTTTTAAAGAATCATGCACAATAATCTTTATGGATGAAAAAAAAATGATTATTTTGTCCTTTGATTACATGAATAAAATTTTGAATTGGGATCCTTTGATTAATTCTATCTAACTACATAGTATAAGCATGAAAAAAGTATCACATATTCATATCATGTACACTTATATAAACCAAAGAGAAAAGTATTAAAAATAGGGATGTGATGATATAAAAATAAGAGTGATATTAATATTTTTGTGCCTAAAGTTACACTAAAAACGTAAGAGAATCTGAAACTTGTTAGTGGTGAATCTTTACAAAACTAATTAAGTTGTAAAAAAAGTTTTTAAGGTACCCCCAACCCTCATAAATTAATATTTCACTAATGTTGTTATAGATCATAACCATTTGGGAAACCTAAGATATTACTATTATAAATAGAAAAATATTAAGTAATTGGACTCTACATATAATTTATGGACCACTATATTTATAATGGTGTTTATGGCATAGCTATGAGAGACAAAAATTGCACATATGTACTTTCTTCCATAAAATAATGATATGATTTTTCCCTAACAACACTTCTACAAGTTAAGACCCAAAATAATGATAAAGAAAAGTGGATAAAATAAATTCTATTTTAGACAAATGGTTTGAAAATGAGACATTGTAAAAAAAAATCTGAAACTTCCAACTAAACACACAACTTGGAAAATTTCAAAATATTTAGCCAAATACAACAAAGTTAGGAGAATATATATATATATATATATATATATATATATATATATATATATATATATATATATAAGGTCAAATTATAAAAAAAATTGAAAAATTTAAGGTAAATTCTATAAAAGAAAAGAAATTTTGACAAAGTAACAAAAAAAATGTCAAATTTATAAAAAATACCAAAAAATAAAGGAAATTTTGACAAATTAGGTTAAATTAGAAAACTTTTGGAGATTTAGTGAAAATCTAAAAAAGGGAAAATTCATAAAAATAAGGAAATTTTGAAATATTATAGTATATTAATGAAAATTCACACAATTCAGGAAAGCTTGACAAATTTAGGTAAAATTCCAAACATTAAGACAATTTAAGGAAAAGTTTACAAATTAGGTTAAACTGTCTTCAAAATAATAAGGGTAATTTGGAAAAATTTAAGATAAAATAAGAAAATAGTGAAAATTATGAAAATTTAAGTTTAATTCAAAAAAATATGGTTAAAGTATAAATACTTTAAAAACTACAATTTATGGTGAATTCCAAAAAGGGGGAAATTTAAGGGAAATTCAAAAATTAAGACACATTAGAAAAATGTTATAAATTTAAAGAAAATATGAAACATTACATTAAATTAGCAAACTTTCAAAATATAAGGAAATTTTGTCAACTTTTATGACATTAGGGAAAATTTTTCAAAAAATTAAGGGAAATCTAAAAATTTACAAATTTTGGAAATGTTGAGAGAATTTGAAATTTTAATGAAATTTAGGGGATATTAAGGAAATTTAGGGACATTTCCTAAAAATATAGAAA
Organism: Torreya grandis; assembly: GCA_037957365.1. Classification (NCBI taxonomy): domain Eukaryota; kingdom Viridiplantae; phylum Streptophyta; class Pinopsida; order Cupressales; family Taxaceae; genus Torreya; species Torreya grandis. Next base: position 2,404,510 of record JARHVA010001184.1, on the reverse strand, counting down.
ATTAGAGTAAAGTTTCAAAATAGATTAAATTACCAAAAGCTATGCTAGATTTCTCAAATTTAAGATAAATTAGACAAACGTGAATAAATAGGAGATTTATTTTGAGAATGGTAAATTTGATAAAGTGGGAAAACTTAAAAAAGAAAAATAGGACATTTTGACAAATTTATGGAAATTTAGAAGGAAAAAAAAATCATGAAAACTTTATGAAAAATAGGGTGAATTTGAAAAATTGAAAAGATTTTTAAATTAAGATAATTCAAGGAAAATTCAAAAAAGGGGGAATTAGGACATAATAAAACAAATATGTAAAATAGGGTAAGTTGGACAAATTAGGGAAATTTTTAAAATGTAGAGAAAATTAGGAAATTTTAAAAAATTAAGATAAATTAGGTTGGTTCAAAAATTAAGGAATTTAAGTGAAAAACTAAATTTTCTTTAAAATTAATGAAAATTCAAAAATTGGGGGGAATTTATTAAATAGAGGTAAAACTAGGAGGAATTAGAGAAATTTAAGGAAATTTTCAAAAAAATATGTTAGATGTGTTAGATTAGGCAAATTCAACAAATTTAGGCAAAATAGAAAAATTTATAGCACAATTAAAAAATTTAATAAAATTTTGAATTTTTATTATATTTAAATTTATAATTTTTATAATATTTTTGTATTTTTGTTTTGTGACTTACTCAAGTTTTTTTATAAGAAATTTAAATATTATATTAACCATGTTTGTCTTTTTTAATCATTTGCAGGCCCTTTCGTTACAAATTGTGTTCCTTGAAGGAGGCTTATTGACTATTGGGATGATCTTTTAGGTGAGTCAAGCTAGCAGAAACCAACCAAGAAAAATTGAATTTGGTATGGGGAAAGGATGAGCAGTTTCATATATACTATGGGTTTTGAAGGAACATACACCAAGTTTGTAAATATACTATTTTTAATTATTTCCCACTAATAAATGTTAGTTTGATTTTTGTTATTATAAATCTAGTAATTATAATATTTAATTTTTCTAATAAGAGGAGGATTATAATTAATGTCTCTAACCTTGGCACAAGGACCACATGTGTACTTATGAATATCCTTCTCTTTAAAATGAAATGGTAACCAATAGAGTCTAATCGAAAAAGGTACACACTTGAAATTAATTATAAAAACATATTTGTAGATTATTTATATAATATATAGACTAATATTGGTTTTTATTTTATGATATATTTGAAAATGATCTTGTTATATTTTATGTAGGGGAAGGAAAAATGTCCCAATTACAAGTGGAAGAACATTTCCAACTATGAATGGATGATCATAACTAATGGGATCCTCATTCAAGTGATGTTTCTCATACCTAAACATCTTTATGTAGTTCAGGTATTGGCATTGGGAATGATTGGGGAGGTGTCAGTAAGAATTATTCTACTCATGATTGGGATCAAGTCTAACATAATGTAGTTGAGCATGACGACATTAATGCCTATGGTCAATCGTGAATTTATGACTATTTTTTTACTATATTATCATGAATTTCAATTTATTATTGTATTTTTATTGTCATGTTTTATTTATCATTATTTTGTTACATGATTAATTTATGTTTGCATTCAAAATTTTACTTAAAATTCATAATTAGATTATTTTTATTTTTATGTATAACATTAAAATTTAAATTAACATTATAATTAAATAATTAAAGATATAATAATTATAATTTTATAAAATTATGTAGGGGAGTCATAAGAAGAAGATGATTTTGTAGAAGATAGCCTATTTTGAGGTTTCTTTATTTTTATTTTTATGTATAACATTAAAATTTACATTAACATTATAATTAAATAATTATACATATAATAATTATAATTTTATAAAATTACGTAGGGGAGTAATAAGAAGAATATGATTTTGTAGAAGATAGCCTATTTTGAGGTTTCTCTGGTAGATAATGCGATGGGGATCTTACTGGAATGAAGGTTGGTATTTTCTCATAGGTAAAAGTGGTTCAAGTTTCAAAGTTGTAGGGGTAGGATTATATACAAAATACAAGAAAGGTGGTTGGAATTTCATGGGAAGAGGATGAAATTATTTTTATCGACTAACTGTAGGTATTTTATATATAGTTCTTTGTCATTTAGTTGGACTAGGGTTTTAGTTTTTAGAATTTAAGATAGTCAATGAAAGAGTAATGTAATACAATATGTTTTAAACATAGTTTTTTTGGAGATGTAATTTTTTTTGGTTAAATTTCTTGATAATAATACCATCAAGCTAGGCCATTTTGTTTAATTTTATGCTTTTATGGTATTGAGAATGGGACCCATAAACCCTAAAATCAATCAAACAAAAAATTATAATTTTATAGTAAATAAAAACATAATTTATAATTGATAATATTAAATAATTTTAATTAAATAAAAACATATAATATTGATTATAAAATTATAAAAATTAAAGTGAGACTTAAAATGCATTTTAAGTCAACCTAGTGTCGCACTTACTATGTTAAAATTAGTGTCACACTTAAATTTGGAATTAGTGTCACATTTAAACTCCAATTTAATTTAGAATAATTGTCACTTTTAAATTCACCTTAAATTTAAACTTAGTGTCACATTTAATGTTAGATCTAGTGTCACACTTAAATTCAGACCTAGTGATGGAGTTAAAGTCCCATATAGTGATGGGATTAAAGTCACATTTAGTGATGGAGTTTACATCACATTTGAAAATGGATATAAATTCACCCTAAATTTAGAAAAAACAATCACGATTAATTTGATAAAAACATTCCACAAATGTCAACAAATAAATTCACCAAAATTATCACCCCAACATCACCTGTAACATCACCAAGGTGACACTATCTAGTGATGTTGCGGTGATTTTTTGGTGAATTTAGGGCATATTAAGGTTAATTTTTTTATTTATCATATAAATTTTGAATTATATATGGCCTTAAGACACCTACCTAAACATAAATCTAATTTTAGGGATGGATTTAGCCTTCAAATTTTCATTTTTTGGCAAATTTAAGATGAATTAAAGGTGACTTTATTTGTGAATTAAATAATTAAAAATATTTTAGTATTCATATTCATAATTTTCAATTTTACTAGTTAGTTAGTTACTAATATTGGAATAATATATTGAATAGATGTCATGTATAAGTGTTGGGGAAACACAATAAACATTTCATAATTTTATAGCCAATAGTGGAGACCAAAAATAAAGACTTTTAGTTTGTCATGTGAAATATTAGTTTCCCATATGCATCGACTCTTTTAAAACAAGTTCATCTTAGAAAAAATGTTTTTTCCAATATCAATGGCATGGTTCAATGAGTTCATCTTTGAAAAAATGACTTTTCCAACAATACTATCATATTTTAACATGTTCACATTAGAAAAATGACTTTTTCCAACAATAATAACATTATTTAGAATGTTTAAAAAGTTTAATCTAGATAAAATGACTTGGGAAAATGACTTTTTCCCAATATAAATGGCATTGTTTAGCATGTTTAACAATTTCATCTTGGATAAAATGACTTTTCCAATAATAATGACATGGTTCAAAAAATTTAAAAACTTAAATATTAGAGAAAATATCTTTTTCAAAAATAATGGCATGGCTCAACATGTTCACCAAGTTCATCTTGGACCAAATGACCTTTATAATAATAATAGCATGGTTCGACAAGTTTATCTTGGAAAAAAATCCAACAACAATAACAACTCTATAGAGTAGAAGAAATATATTTTATCATGATTTATCTCATTGCTTTCATAGTATCTTAAGATAACATATCCTTAAATGATAATTTTCAAAAAATAAAGGGCTTATGGTGGATATATAGGCACCCAGAGACAAAGAAGGATGTGGTAAGTGATGTAATTGAGCATAGATTCAAAAATCCCTAAATAGGAAAACCCTTTTAACTACTAATAAATATATGGGTGGATAAGGGACAACATGGATAACTAAAACATATTTTTTGCTAGAGAATAAAAAGTAAAATTTAATCCCATCCTAATGGTGAGTGAAATGGGATCAACGTAAGCTATTAAAATAGGTTTGTGAGAAATCAATATAAACAATGTGCTGCTATGTGAAGTGGTATAATACTACACCCTAGATGGTGAGAGTCTAGTAGCTAAAATCATCATAAAATAGTGACATCTTACACTCTAACCTGAGTAGCATTGGGCATGTGTAATCCCTTGTGAATTAGTAAGGACCACCTTGCAAGGCTAAATACTCCTAGGTGATCAGTTGATAAAAAAATTGTAATTTGTAATCAAGTTACTTTCATCTATTTTATCCCTTGATCGATTTGAACTTGACCCAATATTTTAATATTGAGTCAATTACTAAGCTTAAGGGAATAGATACCTCAGCTACAAGTTTTGACCTATAAATATAAATCCATTTTATGAATCAAAAAATGGGGCTGGTTATAATCCAATCTTTTCTATCCTATGACTATAGTGGGATAAAGAAATGTTATCTTGGACA
>JARHVA010001184.1:2355000-2395000 GCA_037957365.1 Torreya grandis | reverse complement strand
AAGATCGCGGTGTGGAATAGCATTCAGCTGGTCCGTAAGGAGTTCCCTTATATGCCATGGATCCTAGCGAGGGATTTCAATGCGATTATGGATCTCTCAGAAAAAAGGGGTGGAAGTATCAAATTAGAACCGTCTTCTTCTCTTCTTAATGAAAAGATGACAGAACTTAATCTGGTAGACATTAAACCGAGCAATGGGTGCTTCACTTGGAATAACAGGAGGTTGGATAACACCTTTATAGTGGAGCGGCTTGACAGATTTATGGCATCCTATTTTTGGGTGGGGGGTAGGTGGACGCTCAGTTTTGAGATTTTAGATTGGCGGGGGTCAGACCATTGGTCAATCAGGCTCATCATCTCTTTGGCGGTCAAACAATAGAAGCCACCCTTTAAATTTTAGATTATGTGGCTGCGAGACCAGGATTTGTATAGCCGTATCTCTGAATGGTGGAGAGTGGGCCGCCCTTCATTTGGGACAGCGATGTAGGTATTTGCTAAGCAACTCTAATTCATCAAATATCAGTTGCAGAGATGGAATAGGCAGAGCTTCGGGAACATCTTTCAGGAAAAAAAGAAGGCACAGGAGGAGCTAAATGGTGTCACGAGACTGATTAGAGAAGAGGGCCTGATTGAGGCTTTATTGAGGAAAGAAGGGGAGGCGGTGAGGACCCTCGAGGAATGGGAGCTGAGAGAGGAGATTTTCTAGAAACAAAAGGCAAGGATTGATTGGCTACAAGAGGGGGATAGGAACACAGCGTTCTTCTTCAATTCGGTCAAAGCCAGGCATCACGGTAATGTGCTTACTTCTCTGGTAACTGATAGGGGGGAGGTGGTCTCTTCTACTAGAGATATCTGCAATGAGGCCGAGCATTATTTTAGCATCCTTTTCTGGGAGGAAGGGTAGAGGGATGCGGCTAAGGAGGACTTGATACTCTCTTGTATTCCTTCGATAGTGTCCCAAGACATGAAGGTAAATTTGAATCGCCCGATTTCGGTTGAGGAGCTGAAGAGGGTTGTCTTCATGATGAAGAAAGGTAAGGCCCCTGGACCGGATGGTTTTCTGATTGAGTTTTACCAAGAATTCTGGGATATCATAAAGGAGGATTTATTCGTTGTGGTTCAAGAGTCACAAGCTAATAGGCAAATGTTGCGAGCTTTGAACTCCACCTTCCTAGTTCTCATTCCGAAGGAGGAGGGAGCGAACCGTCTCAGCCAATTCTGACCCATCTCCCTCTGCAATGTTATTTACAAAATTCTGACGAAATTGATTGCTGAGAGATTGAAGAAGTGCCTAAAGAAGCTGGTTGCGAAGGAGTAGAGTGGCTTTGTGGAGGGCAGGCAGATTTTGGATGGTATTGTCTTAGCTACGGAGGCTTTCCATTCGATGTCCAAGGCTAAGGAGAAGGCTATGTTTATCAAACTGGATATGTCGAAGGCGTATGATAGGGTGAGGTGGTCCTTTCTTTGGAGAGTGTTGCAGGCTTTTGGGTTTGAGAGAGAGTGGATTGAGTGGATAATGAGTTGTGTTTCCTTGACCTCATTCTCGGTCTTGGTCAAGGGAGAACACACGAGATTGTTTGGGGCTACTAGGGGCCTGAGGCAGGGGGACCCTCTATCCCCTTATTTGTTTCTTCTTCTGGTAGAAGGGTTAGGTAGGAGAATCAGAGAGCTCACGAGGTAGGGGGAGATTCTCGAATGGAGATGGGGCGGTGATCTCCCAGTTCTATCACACCTCCAGTTTGTGGACGATGTGGCCATGATGGGAGCGGCCACCATCAGTGAGGTGAGAAATATCCGTGGTTGCCTGGATGAGTATCTCACGGCCTCGGGGCAGGTTATTAATGAGGAGAAATCATCCATATTCTTCTTCAATACTCCTTTGGCTATTCAAAGGAGAGTGGCTGAGATTCTCTGGTTTCAGATTGGTAGTCTTCCAGTTATGTATCTGGGGATACCTGTTTCCATGGGGAGGCAGTCGAGAGAGTCATGGCAGGTTATCCTAAATAAATTCCATGCCAAGGTGAATCACTAGACACACAGATGGCTATCTTTCATGGGTTGGGTACAATTGATTCAGTCAGTGGTCCAGGCTCTCCCCCTGTACAGGTGCATGCTCTAGGTGGCGCCAACTAGTCTTGTGTAGGATTTGGATTCGCTTGCTCGATAGTTTTTGTGGGTGGGGAACTTGTCCTCGACCAAATGGAGTCTTATCCACTGGGATGTTGTCTGCAGCCCGAAGCGGTTGGGTGGATTGGGTCTTAGACAATCCATGATGGCGGGTACGGCCCTCGCTGCCAGGCTATACTGGAGATGGTGTATCGAGCAGGACCGGATATGGGCCAAGGTTTTGGCTCACAAGTACCTCTCTGGGATCCCCCATAAGGACATACCTCGGCATTGTTTTTTGGGGAGCGGGTCAGTGATTTGGGACACACTCAAGAAGGGGGCTGCATTGATAAAAAGAGGTCTTTTTTGGATTTGTAAAGGTGGGATGGAAGCGTAGTTCTGGCACGACTCATGGGATGGTTTTCCTCCCATCACGCTCTAGTACCCCCATCTTCAAGCTCTCTCGCAGAGGTTTTGTGAATCAGGATGGCATAAAGTGAGTGATTTCAAAAAAATTTATAGGTAGGATCAGCTAACAGAAGCTAGATGGAAGAGTTCAGAGGTTTGGCCTATCAGAGATATGGAGAGGGAGTGCGTGGAGCTGAAGAGGATTTTAGCTGGGCGTAATTGCTGTGCCTTGGGTGGGGCTGATGAGCTCACCTAGTTCCCACACCCTAAAGGTAAATATACTATTTCTGCTGGGTACCAGGAGCTGGTGGCACAAAAATTTGGGGAAGGAAGGGAGGTTACTTGGTGGAAGAGGACCTGGAACAAGTTCTCATGGCCAAAATGCAATTGTTTTGCTTGGACTTTAGCTTAGAATCGCTGCCTGATGTGGGATAACTTGCGCAAACATGGTTTTTTTGGACCTTCCTATTGCGTTTTGTGTGGTGAGGAGGAAGAGAATTCGTCACACCTATTTTTCAAATGTCAGTTCACAGGGCGTCTTTGGAATGCCTGGTGGGGGGCGTGGAGATGCAGAGGTGCCAGCACTTTCTCCTTGGCTGATTTCTGGCAGCAACTGAACTGTCCAACCACTATTGTGCACTTCCTACAGGATGTCTGGCACGTGGGACCAATCTTCTTGCTGTGGCAGGTCTGGCTGGAGCGCAACAGGAGAATTTTTAGTGATGAAAGGATGGAAGCGGCTTAGGTGTGGTGCAAAATCTGCAGAATGATTCAGGAGTCGGTGGAGGCAAAAAGTGAGGTTGCACTGCCTATGAATAGGGATGATGCAGGGGTGTTGGACAGACTGGGAATAAGTAATCTCATGCCAAGCTCTGCGTGTGTGAGGAGAGGCGAGGGAATGCAGCAAAAAATTTAGTGAACTGGTAAGTGGATGCTTCCCCCTACTGGTTTTTTAAAAATCAACATGGATGGATCATCCAGAGGTAATCTTGGTCTGTCTGGTATTGGTGGAATTGCCTGTGATGCTTCGGGAACGGTGATTTTCATTTTTTCAGAATATAGGGGAGACCAGACGGTCAACCGTATGGAAGGGCTTGCCATTTTGTACGCAATGCGTCGTGCTTATGAGACCGGCTGGAGGAAAGTGATATGCAAGGTGGATTCACTAATCCTGATCAACATGATCAATGATCAGCAAATTAATGATGTGAATTGGCAGATATCCTTGGTTGTTTAGCAGATTTTACAGATCAGTCAGTGTATGGATTCGGTGATTTTTGCCCATGTTCTGAGAGAATGGAATAAGGCGGCAGATTGTTTGGCCAGATGGGCTTTCGATGGTACGGAAGGGAGGCATGTGGATGTAGAGGTTTAGCTGCCGAGGGATATCAAAATTAATTTGGAAAGGATCCTGTCGGAGGACAGGGAGGGTTGATCGGGTTGTGGTGTCCAGGTGTTTTGTGGTGGCCGGTTTGGCTGGTATTGTCTGTGTAATGATTTTTCTTGATTTTGAATAAAGTTTTTACCCCTGGTTTATTTTTAAAAATAAAAATAATAATAATAATATATTTTTAGTGGTTATCCTCAAAAAATCCAAAGTTTATTTTGAGGTAATACCCCCAAAAGATATAAATTCTTTCAACCCTAAACCAACTTACTTTTCTATATAAGAAGATAGAGGGTAAAGAAGAATTGGTTTATTTATTCATTGTATTATTCTAGTGAGGAAGTCTATTGGCCCACATTCATATATGTGCTTTAATATTTGGTAGTCATTCTACCTTTAACACATTTTTTTTATTTGCTTTAAGGTTATACAATGTATGCATTCAATGTGGGTGAATATATTGAGGTTTTTCAAGTGATCCTAGATCAATCTAGAATCAAACATGGTATCAGAGATTCTCTTAAGCTTCATATCATTGTATTGATGACTTTCATCTCTGAAGATCATCTCCTCTTCAATTTTTTGGTTTTTTTGTCAAAGTAGCATCAAAGGGACCTGTTGGGTTCAATACTTCCAGAACCACATGGAAAGTTAGTTTTGATTGTTGTTTTTGAAAAATGGAGGTAAGGTACTCAATTAATATAAGTTAGAATTTTATTTTTAGCATATCCACTTTCTATAGTTTTTTCCTACTTTTAATATAAATTTTGATTTAAAAAAAGCAAAAAAGATCAAATTTTACATTTTTTGCACTTCTCCTACAAGTTATGTTACACATTTTGTAATAAAAATTGTAAGAATAGACTTGACTTTTAATGTAATCTGCATCTTTTTTATTCTACACCTATTTGGTTCAATACTTATAGAACCACATGGAAAGTTAGTTTTTATTGTTGTTTTTGAAAAATGGAGGTAAGGTGCTCAATTAATAGAAGTTAGAATTTTATTTTTAGCATATCCACTTTCTATAGTTTTTTCCTACTTTTAATATAAATTTTGATTAAAAAAAAAAGCAAAAAAGATCAAATTTTACATTTTTTGGACTTCTCCTACAAGTTATGTTACACATTTTGTAATAAAAATTGTAAGAATAGACTTGACTTTTAATGGAATCTGCATCTTTTTTATTTCACCCTTTAATCCCTGAGGTCCTATTCCTAAGTAAACTTTCTTCTATTGTTTCTTAGTTGTTGCTAATTATGATTTCATCCAAGTTTTTCACTCAAGTAGCTATCTACTATAAAATTTAGTTGCAATCATAAAATACAATAAAGGTAAGGTCTAAGGAAAGTTAGATATCTTTGGGAGGAGTATCTTTTTTGTATGGTATTAATTGTGTTTATACATTTGGGATGATTTGTGATAAAATGAATGTATTGTCAATGATAATATAATTAGGATGATTTGAATTAATCATGATTGTATCAAAATTGGAAATATAATGATGTGTAAAAGGTAGATGATTAAGACACTGTCAAATAAATTATTTTTTTGTTGAATCAGTTGGTTATAGGAAAAAAATTAAGACTATACCTTAACTTTATGTATCTTATATCAGCACATTGTAAGTCATAGTTAATGATTTTTTTTTGAATAAAATATAATTTTATGACTATATAAGGACATTATGTATTATGGATGATGCAATTATTTATAAGAGGAACACTATTTATAACTATATAAACACATTATCAATAGAACTATATATGTATGGATGATACAATTATAATTTTGTGATTATTATATGCATGGATGATATAGTTATAAATAACTAAATTTTAGAACTAAAGTTTTACCTATAAGAGAGGTTTGAACAATCCTATAAGCTATAGGATTATATTTAACATGATCTGTAATGAATTTTTTACTAGGCATGTAAACTAAGTGTTCTTGAGTTGATGAGTGGATAAAATTTAGTTGGATAGGATAGGTTTGAATGTGAGTTGAGGTTAATGAATCATCCATCTAAGGCCTTCCAAGGTTATGGTAGAGGGTGGTTAAAATTCAATAAAAGCATGATAATCATTACTTGATTTGTAGTGAGGGTTTCTAAAATTGGGAAAATCATCATAGAGATTTTCTTTAATGTCATTAAATTCATCAATGAAAAGATATTATTTTTTACCTTCACCATAAAAACCATCATAGTGGATTGGAAAATAATCATATTGATTTTCAATCGAGTTATAAGTATGAAAGGTGGGATCATTATGAATGTGAATATTTGATATCATGCTAGGGTATTGTTCCATGTTATAATGATCTACAAAGGGATAGTCATAAATACTAAGATCATATATGGGATCTCTAGTTTTAGTATAAGTGTCATCATTAAGACCATCAAGGGATCATCAAAAATGGGAAGATTATTATTTGTGGTATTTTAAGCCATAGTAAATGGAGTGAAATAATTACACCATGAAGAGTTGCCTCCAATGTTGGTCATAGAAGGTGGAAAGGAGTGACCCATGAAAATATGGAATGGGTGGATGTTTTCTATAAATATCCTAAGAGGAGACATCATTGAGAAATTATGTATAAGCTAAGGATTGAAAAAAATAAATTTTGAACAACAAGGTATGTTTAACAAATTAGAAAAAAAATATTAAAAAATGGAAACATGAAGATAATACAACTACCACTAGGATAGGACATATGTTGGGTTTAGTAAAATGTATGCATGGGATAGGATGATTAGTCTAATAATCATATTTATTTATATAGACTAGGATATAAATAAGAGATCATAAATAGATTCTACATATACTTGAATTTATAGAGATAATATTATGGGTAGTAGTAGATCTAGTAGAGGCTAATCCATAATCAATATCAATTGTATAGGGTTACAAAGCCTATGCCTAAGATATGGGCTATGCATCTAAGTAGGTCTCAAGATTAGTCAATGATATAGAAATGGTTAAAAAGGGGTTATAAAATAAATATTAATGAAACCAAATGCAAGGAAATGATGAATAAGGGTAATTTAGATCTAATAAAGAAAATAACACTAAACTAAGGAAGAGATAAATATCAAAAATGCCAGACCGTAAGTGTAGTCTATGTAACATAGAATGGTAATGGAAAACCTAAGCACTACATACTATACAAGCTTAATTGGTATAAGGAGAACTTAATGAAGGACATAAATATTCATGCTAATAAAATAATAATCAAATCAAATACATTTACTATATAAATAAAGGAAAGAGAATAGGGATAGAGATACTTAACATTGGATTGACTTATTAGTATGTCAATATCCACCTTAGATATAGTGGAACTTTGGAAAAGATGCTTTAGGATTAAGACCTCAAATGCTAAGGATGAATTCCTAGATATCCTTCATTGGGATACCTAAATACTATAGGCCACCTCCTTGGTTTAACAACTAATATTGAGCCTAAAATATTATGACAAAGAATTGACCTCCATAGTATTAAGAATTTAATCCTATAACTCCTCTTTTTACTACTAAAAGTAAAAACTAAAAGTGAAAGTAGATAGAATGAGTTTTATGTGTCTTAGGAATGATAATTATGCCACATATATATATGGATATAATCCTAAAAATCACTTAAAACTCTAAGCTAATGGTTTTGACTACACCAATATAGTTGAATGAGTATTGACTAACTCAATACTATATCAACTAGGTCGATATAGTACATGGATATATTGGTAGGAAATAGACTGTATCATCCAAGCTGATATAATAGGAATAAAAGTATCTAGCATAATTGGACATAATGATACATATAAGGAATATATAAATATACTTAGAGGAGGTCATACTGATAATAGTGAAGATATGATGGACTAGTAGGTAATCATTTCTCACAAAGTACCACAAGTTGACCCCATCCCTTTCCTAATGCACTCCTTAGGAAGTGCACTCAGGGAGATTAATTTTTTGATGAGTTTTACAGGAGAAAATATTAGTAAAGTGATAAAGACTAAATTTTTTAAGTGTATGCATAGTTATATAAAAAATTAGGTAAATTACAAGTATAGGAGGGCACAAAATATAATGAAAAACCAACACAAAAAGTTACATAACCTAGATAGCATCACATGACATAAATGGCATAAGATGACACAAAAAATAGTTAAATCAGGTCAACATCGATCCCTTCTAGGACATGAATGGCATAATTACCAATCCCTTCCCTGCATAGGTAAACACTAAAATTTTACATATAGTTATTTTTAGTCTTATACAAAGAAAATATGTATTTAGGAACCCAAAATTAATCAATGTGTGATTTTTACAATTCTTAAACTTTCCATATTGTCCATTTACTTTTTTTTCAAAATTTTAAACTAGCATGTTTACTATTTTTAGAAACTATTATAGATATGAAAGTACTATTTTACATTGTTAAATGGTATATGTCCTTTATGAAATTATTTTGAATTATTTTCATTGATAAACACTAAAAATATAAAACATTTTGGTGAACCTTCCATTCTTTAAAATTCCATGCCTTCCTCCTAGAATTTCATGACTAATTTCATGATTTTCATATTTTTATCTTGTTTTGTGTTTTGAGTAAACCCTAGTTGGATGTCCATCAATTTATACTTTTGGATTGTATCCACGTTTAATAAATTGATTATTATGACTTATTCTTTGAATCCAAATATCTTTAGAGGTTGCATATGGGTTGACTTCTCCATATTTTTTTATTATTTATTTAATTTTTTTTTGATGAATGGATTTGTGCTAGTACAATGAGAACCATAATATTATTAAGATTAATTGTATGAGATTGACATTGAATAAAACTTTTGGTTACATATGTCAACTCCTCATATTCATACTACAATCAAATGTCTTTTGGGGTTGAAAGGGAGAATGAATTAAGCATAAAAATAAAAATAAAAATACAAGGCCAATGTGTCATAACAATGTATCCTCAACCATCTATAGAAAAATATGCATAGAAGAATTGTTGATGATCAAGCCAAAAAAAATAGAAGTTTCTTGCAAGAGGTAAGACCAACATAGACATAAACTAAGGCCAGAACCCAACCATATAATTTATAAAAATGTTGGTTTAAAATATGTATTTATTTTTATATACATAGGGATATTATATTATAGTGTATATGGGTTAATAGAGATGAAAATTTATGTGGCACACATCTCCCTTAGTTTTATCAACCAAATATATTTGATGTAATTAGTAACTTGTAGAATTAGTTACCTTGAGTATTGAGTTAACCCACTTTGGATTAGGTGTGTAACCATCCATTATTAGTAATAGAGGTATATGTAAAGGAAATTAATATCATTTTAAAGGATGTCAAAAAATTGTCTATTTTTTATAAGGATATTGTAGGTGTCCTCCTTGAAGTGGAGTTGTGGAGTTATTCCTTCCTTAAGGAGTATAATATGGTTTTTCCCTACCTTAATGGTATTATTCTATTTATAAATATATTGCATATATGGGATTCTTGGCCTTTCAATATATCTTGTGTTTTTTTATCTACTTTATATTATACATAATTTTATTATTGTAAGTGTGTATATTACAAAGTGGTATCAGAGTTTTGATTTGGGCAAAAGTGTGGTCAAACCTCTAATTCTGAAGAATCAATTATATCTATAAAAACATTATTACTTTTTTAAATTCTGTGACCAAAGTTAGATAATCATTCCAACAAGCTATTATAGAAAATTTATGTTCTATGACTAGTTTGGAACAAGTTATTACTATTTTAGGGATTTTAACTAAATTCAATTTATCATCTATAATTTAAAGAAATATTCTTTAATTTGTTTATATAGGTTGTAAAATAATTTAAAGAAGCTACACTAAAATATCTAGGGTTCTGTGATAAGTTTGGAGAGAGATATTTTAAATTTTTATTTATAAATTTACTCTACAATCTACAATTTTAGGAACTGCTATGACTTATTTAATTTTTTGTAAATATTATAAAAATATAGTGGGGGTTTATTATTTTAATTTTTGGTTTTATGGCTGAACTTAGTTAGAAATCATTTGATTAAATTTGAGTCAAAGGAGATATTAAGATCTATTTATCTACAAGGTTTTGTTCTTAGATTTGGGGTATAAACTTGAGATATATTGAATACTATTGTTATTGAAACTCTATATTTTATATATATTTTGGATCATGTGGATGTAATTTTATTTAGTGAGGATTGTATTGATGTTATAGAATGGTGGTTACGATTTACAGAGATAGTTCCAATCAAAAGGGTAGAAATTAATTTTTCACCTTTTTCTTAAAGGTCAAGCATGGAAGTGGTTTACTCAATTGAAAAAATGTCTAATTGGTTTTGGTATGATTTGGAAAGGTTTTCTTAGATAGATGGAATGGTTAAGAATATAAGAAAGAATATAATCATGAGGATAACAAAGTATAAAATGAGGATGATGTAAAAAATTATTAAGATAGTATTGATGATGAGGACATTAATGAGGAATAAAATATTGATTAGGATAAAGATAAAGAAAGGATGATGAATAAAATGATGAAGATAATAATGATGATGTTGACATTGATGATAATGAAAATATTGATGAGGATGAGGAGATGGAAAATTAGTATGAGGTAGAAGAAGAATAAATGAATGATGGTAACAATGATGAGGAGGATAAGGAAGAGACAAAAGGAGAGAGGAAGGATAAGGGTGGTTAAAACATAGCTCTAAATAAATAATCTTAAATATTTTAGTCTCATGGATGTATTAAAAAGAAGCTAATTAAATCCATAAATGCTAGCAAGAAGTACAAATCATTCAATATGTATGTGGCCTAACATCTATAGGTTAAATAAAATAATATAAAGGATGATCAATTATATAGTAATAAGATTTAATTTTTTGAATATTTGAATCTTAATATGGAAAAATATGTATTACATTCAATTTTTTATGATTTATAAATGGATGGTTTAGATATAGCACTTGGATATATTTGGTTAGATACTTTGTGAACAATCTATATTAATGTGTATAAGTTAATGAACCTTTGGTACAAGAGAAATAATGTCACTTTTAAATGTCACACTTAATAAAGACAAAATAAAATATCTATGTAGATTATGAGGATGAGGTTAGAGATGGTGAAGAATACCATAAGGAATATTTTGATGAATAAAATTATGAAGAAATAGGAAAATCAAAGAACACTTCATCTACTGTAGATAAAAATGCATTAACAAACAAATAGGGGGAAGAGGTGAATCATAATTTTGATAATTTTAAATTATCAAAAAAAAATGTTATTGTCAAGGCATATAGACCTCCACAAAATCATGAGCCAAATAAATCATGGAGGAATGTCAAGGATCATCATAACATCAATCAAAATGGATATATCGGGAATCACATGAATAACCTTTATGGATACATATGAAATCAATGGGGAAAAAACTAAGGATATACATGAAATCTAACTAGTGAAATTGAAAATGGAATAGGGAATCAACATAGAAATCATAATCACTATGCATGAAAGCTAAAGAATAACTACTATGGTCATGCATGGAATTAGAGTACTATAGAAAAATATGATACATGGAATCAAATGAGAAATCATTATGCATGGACATGAAGTATATACAACTATGATAATTAATGGAATCAAAGGATAATAATGGATTTTGTAATCAAGGTTGGAAAACTACTACATACCAAGATCACATAAAGGTTGTTGGATGATCAAGCATGGAGATAAGTGTGCAATGATTTGATGAAAACTCATTACTTGGTTTATTCTCATGTTTTAGGGATGAAAAAATAAAAAGAGGGATGTAATGTTATATACTTAGGGATATTATGTTATAATGTATATGGTTTTATAGAGATAATATCATGTGTCACACATATGCCTTTATTATATGCATCAAATGAGTAACTTATGGAATTAGTTATGTTGGATAACAAGTCAACACTTATTGCGATTAGACGTGTAACCATCCATTATTAGTAATATAGGCATATATAAAGGAATTAAATATCATTGTAATGGATATCAAGTGTGATTATTTTATTTGTTAAAAATATATTGGGCATAAAGTGTTTACTATAGGAATGTGGAGAATACATTTCACAAATGCAATATCTACTAAAAATATTGATTGTCTTCTAGTATTGATGGGTCAATTATCCAATGGTAAAGATAGAATATGGCATTAGGGAACCTTCAAACCATTCCATATGCTCCACCTCCCCTTATTTTATTTAGGATATATCCCTATGTCTATTTTGGATAGAATTCCAAAGTTGGAGTTTATACACTAGGCCATTTAGGGTATAGATTTAAATATTATAAGTCATTACCTATTCAACAAGTGTGTGGGTTTCACGCTCTTACTTTATAACATTTTCAATTGGTCCAAGTCAAATTTTATTATATGGATGTTCCTTCTTTCACTTTGCTTAACCATGGCTTCTTCCAATTGGTTTTCCATTATACATTTGATCGAGACATTATTTGGTGTTCAGGACCATAGCTCTTTGGAAACTTGGGGTATTTTTGTCCCTTGTCTCCCTTATTTGACCCTAAAAATATGGATGTCATAATGACTCCCATTTGGATCAAATTATATAATATCTCACCTATTTTTAGAAAATAGGAGAACAGTAAAATGTTAATCAATCAGATGGGCTCCTTTATTAAACTAGATGAGGGTTTTACGTGGAAAATATTTATGAGATATTGTGTAATTGTTTATCTCTCCAAACCTTTTTTTTATGATGTTAATTTTTTTCCAATGGTTTTTGGATCTAGTATATCAACTTCAAACATTGAAACCTTTCAGATGTTTATGTTGTAATCACATTGAGTATTGAGTTATACGGTACTCCTCATGAATTTTATTTGGACTCTCATTCTCAATGAGTTTGGAGGAATAAATGTACAACTTTATATCAAGATTTAATATGGTGTAATTATGGCATATTTTATCATCTATCTAGATCTTGTCCCCCTCCCTCCCCAGTTAAGGATCCTTTCCTTAGGTGGAAGGTCATTCTAAGGGAAAAGTTGGCTCCAATTGTGCCTTTGAGTCCTATTACACCATTAGAAACCATTTCATCACCTAATTTTACTCATTTGTAATAACTCATACCCCCAATTCAATTTACTGTCAAAAATAAAGGATGTAGGTCGAAGGCAAAAAGGTTGAGATCAGATGCAGAATAAATAGTGAAGGATGGTATTTAATAGATGATGGAAGGCCTTCTCTCCCATTATGAGAGAAGATTTATCCTAATCATTGGTTAATTTTTTGGAACCTTTCCCTTTATATTTGAGTGGAAGGTTATTCTTTCATTAGTTTAACTTCATTTTTTTATCAGTAGAGATTGGCCTAGTGGATGGATTAATTTTTCTTGACAGATGATGGTCATTCTTTTGTTAATTATAGGCTAATTTTAGGCCAAAAGCCTATTTTTTTAATGATAATAGGATGATTTATCCTTGATTTTTTAGCCATTTTTAATTTTTTGTTTGTGGCCTAGTTGGGTTTTTTATTGATCTAGTGTTTTTGGTTTGCTCAAACTTTTTTGGTTGATTTTTAGTTGGCCTTATACTAAGTTTGGGATTCTACCAAAACCTTCATTTTTACTAGTATCAAAAAAAAAAAATCAATTAAATCCATTAGATATCTTGGAAATAATTATCAAAATATGTAATGGATGATTTAATTTGATAAACAATAATATGTTATACTACATATAGGTAGTTTTGTAAAATGTAGAAATCATCAATGGCATTTTTATTTTTATGTACTTTTTATATGATTAAAAAGAAAAATCATATAATACATTGATTTTTTACTTGAAAGTGTGATATGACTTGAATGGTCATAAAATATGATATTAATAAAAATTAGAGTTACATACAACTCTCTCCCATTCCCACTCTCTTAATGTACAGTTATTACAAGAAGATTGTGTATATAAAATAAAACCATGTATTCAAACATGCTCAGTGGTCACATTACAACACATAATATGCCCCTTATACACATGAACATGAAAAAATTAAAGTTCATCAAGGATACAAAACTATATACACATTATTACTTGGGACATGGAAAATGAACTAACATGCTATTTACATTATAAATTATGAATTGTTTCAATGTGCATCACAATATTTTGTGCCAACTAAAAATGACCTATCATATTATACACATTATGTAAAGATAATAAAAATATATAGATGTAAATCATAGGATCCTAGGTATCAATCAAAATAATTTGAAGCATAATGTGTCCAGACTTAGGGAACCCTCAAGCACATGCAAAGGTGTTTTTGGACATCATATGCATGATCCCAAAATGCAATTTAAAGAACCATACGAGGAATACAAAATAATAAATATTTATTTAGAAATTAAATTAAATAATTTTAATTATATCCTAAATACCAAATGGTTTATGAGACCATTTATTACACTAACTAGTTCAACCATTCAAATATTTTTGATCTGAGTGATATCTTTTACAACACTTATCCTCCTCTTTATGATTTTAGTTAACATCTCCCCAAACAATTTTTTCCTCAAATAAATCTACCATGGAACCAAATCTTAATGTTTCCTCATATTTGTATCAGAATTCTATGTACTTTAGCCATTGAAGGATGAAATGCTCCTCCATTTTGACTACCCTAGAAAATCATTAAACACAAGTATTGTCTTCCCATTGTTCCTTAGGTGTGTTCCATCTACCTATCTCACATATGAAGCATATAGGAGATTTTCCTAAGTTGATCAATGAGGATATTTTACCTTCACTTAATTTTAGTTCCTATATGTGTTTTTCATAATATTCATAAGTTAGGTTAAACTCTGTAATATACTATTGTCATTATCTACTTATTTTCTACCTCCATATCATTATTCTAAACTTTCCATTCACATAAATTTTATTTTTCTTTTTTAAGGTTTGGGAATTCCTTTATGATGATATCCAAGCCACTCATCCATTTATGGATCTGCTTCATTCACATATTATTTAATTTTGAAACTTTTCATCTTTCATAGCTTTAGTCCCCATACCGGTCTTCATGTTTTATATGTTTTTTCAAGTGACAATAAGTCTGGTCATAATAGTTACTTATAAATTAAAAGCCCCTATTACAAAAAGGATGATTTAATACATAAATGAAGCCTTAATTATGAAATTTTTTGTGATCAGATGCTTTTGGATCTTTCCTATTGGTCTCAATTTTAAAATCATCATTCCACTAGTCTATACCTTGCAACCAAAAATAGAACTAACGTGACAAGTAACCCAAAGAAGACCCTGATGGTCTTTAATCCCATAAATAAATATTCCTACACCTTTTATAGAGTGCATAAAGAGATATCCACAATCCTTTTGTTATTTTCATCCTACAAGTATGTCCTAACCAAACTCGTCGTGAAAGTGAAGGCCAAAATACTTGATCTTAACACCACTTCAAGAGACACTTAGATAAATAAAATTAATAATGTTTCATATTAATTTTCATTGATAAAACCATGATTTTGGTTTTACCAATGTTTTCTTACATCCCTAATTCTTTACAAAAGAGATCTAGAGAATATAGGGATCTAGAGAACTAGGTCATTGACATATGATAGTATTTTCACTACATGTATAACCCAAATCAAGTTAAGGATAAAGGGAAGATTTGTTTGATGCCTTTATATACTTATAAAACACTTAGATAGCCCTACTTGAATTTTTATTTTAACCTTGACTTTCTCATACAATCTATGAATCACTGCCCTATAGTTCATTAGGACCCATAGTTCCTCCATTTTGCTCCATTATTTTCTTCTTAGAACCATGTCAAATTCCTTTTTTAAATATATGAATAAAAAATATGAATCCCATTTTTATTACAAACCTTTTCAACTAAGTTTCTAAGCATTACACAATGACTTATAGTCGAGCATTTGGGTTTAAAACCTACTTTCCCCTTTCCTCTTTATTTTTTCACTCCTTGTAGTTATTAATCATAAATTTTATCATTCTTATAAACATATTTTCAATAAGAGTAATAAAAATGATAGTTTGATAATTTGATAGATTATTAAAATCTTCACTCTTAAACAAAGGTATGGTTAGGTTGGTTAACCCCCCAACTATACATAGTTTTTTCATGACCCCCAACCATATAGAGTTGAGTTAAGTTGAGTTACCTTTATATATATATGGGACCCTCTATATATATGCGTTCAGAGTTAGTTTATATATAGTGGGTAGAGCCCCTCTTTATCTATCTAACTCCTCATATATATAGAAAATGGGGGAAGGGTAACAGCTCCCCATATATATAGAGGGATTCATTATGATAGATAGAGATGGGTGGCACAAGATAGATTAGATATAGAGGGGTATTCACTAAACTAACCCCATATATAGATTTAAATCATAAATGGGGGGCAACCAACCCCATAGGGAGGGGAGGTTAGATATGGTATGGACAACTATATATGTATCATATTGGGCACCTTACTCCATCCACTGAGCCCTATCTATATATAGGAGCACCTCCTCCATAGATAAGAGATTGGACCTATATATATCCCTACCTCTATCTACTACATGAAATTCACCTTCCCCATACTCTATTGGGAATCCATTTTGGATAACCTCATTAAAATTTTATTTGAATTTAGGCACTATGATTTCTACTCCCCATTTTAGATGCTTCGATTGGAGGTTATCTATGTCTTGGGATTTACCCATTATTAGTTTTTAATCCCTTGTACTCTGTCTTCAGATGTAAAAATTTATTCATTAATAATGATTGTGGGAGGTTTATCTTGATCATTTTCACACTCATATAGTTGTTTTGAATATTATAGCCACCAACTTATTTTTTTTTGTGTTTATGATTTTTACTTATGTATCTCCCTTCAAAATATCTTTGGTTCATGTTTCCTTATGTAAATCAGATCCTTCTTGCTAGTTCTTGCATACTTTATGCTTGATATTTTCTCAAAGAATTTTATGTTTGCCTTTGTTCTATTTATTAGTTCATTTGGCAGTCTCTATATTACCTTGCATTCTTCATCCTATGATGGGTTTTTTAAGAAGCTATTTCTCTTATTATTTTTATGTTTAGGTATCTTTCACAAGTTTAGGGCTTCTTTAATGGTGTATATTAGCCTCTGGCTTTTAATATAATTTATAAAAACATTAGTTGTTAGCTTACTTTCCCCTTCTTACAGTTTGTTATACAATGTCACCCTAAAGGCTTTTTTATTTTCCTCTATCAAGAGGATGTTTCCTCTGAATGGTCATTTACTTTGGTTGACCTCAATATGCTCATAATATTTATTATCTCATTATAATTGGAGTTTCATAAAACTCTGGTTGCGACTTGATTTATGTTCCATGGGAGAGTCTTCTACTTATAGTTCTTCTATTATAGGTATGTAATTTTGTTAGCATATAACATAGTCACATATGCTCTACACATTGTAATTCTTGCAAGTATAATTTCTTTATTTTTTCACATTTAATCATATCATTACATGTAATCAAGTTGTGTATGTCGCATAAACATAATAAATCTTATCCAAAGTGTGTAATAACTACATGTTCATCATCTAAAGCCTTAGTCAAATTTTAATTCTCTTCTTGTGCCATCCAAAGGGGATTCATATCTAGATTTTCATTACTTATATTTTTATCTTACATGTATAATTTCATTATTTTTTCCATTTACTCATATACCATTACATATAATCACATTATGTATGTTTCAAAATCCTAATAACTTTTCCCCAAAGTGTGTGATATTCCCATGTTCATTTTTAAATCCATGGTCTAATGTTAATTCTCTTCTTCTACCATCGTAATAGGATTCATTTCTAGATCCTCATTACTTCCTTTAATGTTTTTTTAAACTTTTTTTGTCCTTGCATTAAATTCCCATGTTAATAAAATTTCCCTAATCTTATTGTAGACAAAAATGTCCCTCTTTAAGAATGAGTATGAGTCTATGTAGTCTAGATTGTGCTTCTTAGAAAATTTGGGATTTTTAGGTGCAAAATAAATGCAATTATGATAATATCTATCATTTTCTCTTATTCTTATCCAAATGTACTATTTATTTTCATCTTGTTTTTATTTCTTTATATATTTACCCATGTTTCCTTTATTAACACCGTTATACCCCCATGTCATTTGCCATTATATGTTGATTTACTCCATATTATTTCCGTAATGTATTCTTCAAATTCTAGTGTCTTACGCCCATCATGCTCATGTGTTTCAATAAAAATGGTTATATATTTGTCTTATAATATGGACCCTAACCCAAGCCCTCCACTCCATGGGTAGCCTTTAAAATTCTAACTTACCATCATAAGATGCTCCTAACAAGGCAATACTCCTTATTTTATTTGGGTTTTTGGAGTTGTGATATAACTTTTCCATTGTTTAAGTTTGTCGATCTCCCTTCATCCATTGTTGCCTTCACCTTTTCCCAATCCTTGTTTCTCTCTTCTAGTTTCAAAAAGGTTAATTCTTCATTTAGGTAATAGTGTGAGCCTCTCAACATGACTTTATTGCTTAGTAACCTTGTTTTATCCTCAAAGTTCACCATTATGACTCGAATATGCCTATCCCTTCCTCCCTCTCTCAGTGTACTAGTCATGCATGCTTGTCTAATCTGATCTTCTCATTATAACCAGTCTAAAAGGAAGTCCCTTGTTAGGTTATTTATAATATTCCATTATCCATAGTCTTTTATTCTTTTTATATTTATAATTTGATAATTTATCATTTTGTTATATGTATTTTAGCATTTTACTCTAGACTTGCCTCTCTATCAACTCTTTTAACTTTCCTAGTGCTTATTTTATAATGTCCATGTCTTAGCCTCTTTTAATTTATTTTTAACCTCATTCTATCTTATTTATATGTTATAAAGTGTTTCTTGTACTTTCATTTTCATCCCCTACCTTGGAATTGTTGGAGAGTGGATGGATTGTTTGAGGGCATGAAATCAGTGTCATCTAACATTCACCAGATTTTTAAGTTTTGCCACTTGTGTTTTGAGCATGTCATATTATTATTTGAGCATTAAAATGGAATTTATGACAACTTTTATTTTATTATATTTTATTTTCTCCCTTGATTCAATTATTTTTAGACTTTATTCCATACTCATTAGCTATTTCATATAGATCTTCGGTGATCAAATGAGTGGAGTTATTATGGGGTTGTTTATTTCCTCACTAACCTAAATATACACTAGGGAATTTTTGTCCTCAATGTTATGTGTTTTCCTACCTACTTTCATGACTTTTTAATAATTTTTTGATTATATTATTGTGTTTTTTTTTTATTGGTAAGATTTGATCCCATTTTACTTCTTTCCCTTGACCCACCAGTGGTTATGATTGAGCTTTATGTTATAGAATAGGCAAGGCTATTGGCTATTATTTATTATCAACATGATTTTATTTATGTGAGTGTATATATTGTGATTTTAATCTTTATTTATGATTCTCCATACACATCACTCTTTCCCAAGTTTGACAATGCCTTATTATCCTCCAATAATATTTGGAAATGACATAAATTAGTTTTGAGATCACTTATACTACTATTATATTTGGTTAAAAAAATGTGTTAGTATTATGTGGGAGTCCTATCCTTTGATGATATATAATAGTCTACACTCATCTAGCCTTATATGATCCAATTATCCCTCTGATGATAGGGATTATGTGTGCATATGTAGGGACTAACATGTGCGATATGCCCTCTAGTGTTATAGATACCACTGATTGAGCCATGATTTCAGAATGTCAAACCTACTATTATCTAATCCCTAGTTACAACAATTCTTTTATCTTTGGTATGTGATTTTCTAATGAGAGAGCTTCCTTGTTTGGGCCTTTTTAAGCCTTGATAACTTTTGTTCCTCTATTTCAATACCTTAATATTCTAATCCTTACTAATACTACTCTAAAACACTATTTCCATTATTGGATACCACCTTAACCTATAAAACCCTATTATTTTGATACCCCTAACCTATGTTCTTTGATACATAATAATTTTCATTATATTTTTAATATCTAAAAGCATGATCAATATAAACCCCAATGTCACATTATGTGAGCCTTTTATTTATCAGATCTAAATGTGTAAGTATTATATACCCCAAAAATAATATCACAAACCCCCATTTTGATTAATGCTAAATGTCTACCACTAAATTACACATCCCATACAAAATATTTTTAATAAATCAAAATCTTAGCCTCTACGACTTAGTTTAGAAAACAAAAAAGAGCGAATCAAGAACACATTGGCATTATATGAAGTGGTGGGGTACTTTTAATATGAAAAAATCCAACACTTCAAAAGGGGTCCACTCTAATTTTACATGTTCTTAGGGGTCCATGTTTGAGATACATATAATTTTCTCATAGTGTTGTAGTTGGGTCGAATTTAAAATGTTGGTCTCAATTACAAGGTGAACGGTTCATATTCATTCAAATCTTCCATGATGAAAAGCTACATTAAATAGTTTCATTTTAATTTATAAGAGTAAGTTAAATATATAATTTATTAAAATAATATAGTTTTAAAATTATTATATACTTGTATACCTTATGTTTAATATTTAATAAGTACATATGAAAAATGTTGTATGGAAAATGTCAATCAATAAGATTATGATATCATTATTCTATCACTTTTATTTCACATATGCAGTTAGTCGGACAACATAGATTTTGAATTGATTTAGTAAAAAAAAAATTGAAACTAAAATATGGGAGTAGAATAAGAAATCCCATGTGGCCTATTTAATAAGTTGTGGTTGGCTCTTAAGCATTGTTGTTGAGTACAGATTAAACAACTATTCATCATTTATTTTAAAATAGGTTATTTTATGAGCATGCCCTTTCAAATTTATTGGGTTCTATTAATTATATTGGGTCCTCTTCCCTAAATAAAAAAATATTCATATAATTTTTTCAAATTCAACTTTTAGGCCAAATTTCAACCCATTGGAAGTAGTGTTTAAATTTGATGCATGTTTAGACATTTTTTTATGAATTTAGCCATCAATTATAGTTATTATTTTTTATACATGTTAATTATGGGTTTGATGTGAATACACCCACATGGAACGGAAGCAGGGGTTCTAATCTCTCTACCTCCACTTTACCAATCTGCCAATTTGTATGTCCCTTACTATGGATAGTCTGATAATTGGTGGGATTTAAACTTGGGTTGCTCTGATATGACTAAATTTGTATTAACCATTACACCATAAACCAAGGATGTATATTATAATTATTATTTATGTCACCACTTCTTAATAAAATACTAAAAAAAATTATAGAATGTTAATTCTACAAACAACATTAAAATAATACAAATGTTTAAAGTTATTTTAGCTATATATGGATTTTTCTAAAATATGTTCATGTTCAATGTACAAGAAAAACCAAATCATATAACTAGTTTTATATTTGAGGAAAAATGACTCTTATATTATAATTATTTGTTGGAAATATATTCCATCCATTAAGTGAAGAAATATTTATTTGTCATTACATTGAGCTAGTTGAGAGTCCAATTTTTGTTAACGATATCATTATACCATATTTCAAAAAATATATATGTATTTATTTCATTATATTATAAGTATGATAAGATTTAAATTAATTTAAATTTTCCAACATTATTTAAAGGTCAAATTTTATTTTAATCAAATGTGTTCTAGTCTAATGGTGTGAATGATGGTAAAAGTATGTTGTCACACCATACACCAAGGTATAAATCCACTAATTTCCAAAAGGTCGAGGATGGGCTCGATTCCCAAGGGAATTAGGTGGAATGGATACTCCTCATTCATTATAACAACCCAAAGAAGGTCAATTTATTTGTGAATTGATACCAATGAATGCAAAAACTACTTTCAAGGATCTGGATGATTCCCCTTCAATCATTTTTTAAAATTTAAATATGACTTGAAAGGTTTTTTGAAAGGAAACTTGTCATAAAACTTTATATTTATGGGAAAGGATGAACATAAAAATTAAACAACAATTGAAATGACTAATAAAAAAAATATAATTAGAAAAATTCTTTTAAAAGTAGATATTTGTAGGAAATAAATGATTTTTTATTTTTTTTTTGTATTATTTATGAGATAGAACATGCCACGTGTATTTAAAAGTGCACAATCCTCATTTCACACCAATCAAAATAAGTTTGGATTATTATTAGGATTACTTCATCCCATTAAAATAATCAAATATTTCACGTATAAAAACTAAATAGCTTAAACATTAATAATTATATGTTAATATTGAACTCTTTAAACACCTACAAACTCCTCTATCTAAGTCTTGAGGGCTATTAGTAATTTTGACCAATAATCATTATCAAGATATTATTTTTTTGGGGGTTACCCACATTCTCAAGTTATTTCCATTCTTATTTATATCTATCTAAAATTAAATACAAAATAAATCCTATAACAAACATTTTTTTACCCTGATGAGTAACACATCTAAAATAACACAATAAACAATTTCAACATCTAGAGTAGCCAAAAAATAAATAGACTATTGTTGGGAATATATTGAAAAATTAATGTTACAACATAGTTGAAGTACTTATTAAAAATTATTGTGTATTTGATAATATGAAAAAAAATAATGCATATACTACCATGAAAACTATGATCTACAAACTATAACTAGAATATCATCAGTTTGTTATCTTAAATGCTTCAAGAGTGTAGATTAAAAAGGTATCTAAACCCTGAATATGTATAATAAAATATGTCTCTATTTTGTCAATGAAAGCATAAATTGATGAATTTTTCATCTTCATAACATGTGATGATGTTATTAGGATTATCATAGGCATAATTGTAATCTCTAGGACAAGCATTCTTAGAGAGGTGAGAGAAATTAGTGGGTTTTCATGTCTAATGATGTCCATGGGAGCCTGTATACTGACATTAGGAATATCATGTTCAAATAATTGATTCAATCCCCTTATATTCATTAAATTAATCCTCTACAAGGATAAATGATGATGAGATTCAAAAATATTTTATCCATTCATGGGGATTCTAATGGTATAGAAATCTTGGGTATAGGGGCTAAATGCAAAAATCATGTTGGGTGGTATGCCTTTGGCACTATTATAGGATGGTTAGTCTATGCAACCATATATGGATGAAAATTCAACCTAAACATCTATAGGTAGCAATAGCTAAAAATGAGTGAACTTGGTGACCACATACTCATCTCAATAATATCTAAGGAGTGACTATCGATAATTCTTGCCAAGGCATTATACAAAATCCACCATTTGTGAGTAATGGTTTACCAACACTTGGTTCTATATTGGGGCACACCTAGTGATATCTTTTTCTCAACATAATAATTATATTAAAAATAACATTTCTCCTTCATAAACAACAATATGAAGTTACAGAACAACATGTGAATTCTAGTTAACATAGTACTACTAAAAAATATGATCCAAAATGTCATCAAAATACAAATATTTTTATTTCTATAAATATATAGGAATGATAAGAAGGCAAAAAGATACAAAAATAATATGATGTTTTGGTTGACTCTAAATAAGAGAAAGATGGTTGGATTGAGATTTGTGATGGGGAATCATAGAGGAAGAAAGTAAATTTTATTTGTAACTCTTCACATTCACATTGATTATTGTGAAAACAAATTATTTTGAGTACAAACATCAACAAAAAATATACGAAAAGATAGATAATGCTACTAGGTATATTTTCAAACCGAATCTTGAGGGATATTAGTTTCCAACTTATAAACACTTGAAGATATTGTGATGTCTCCTTCTTAGTCGATTCCTTTATTTTGATATTTTATAAAAAAATGTTTATTTTTTTAGATGAAAAGTGAATTATAATTTTATTTTAAATGGTTATTTATAAATTACACTTCTATAATGTGTTTGAACCCCTTGGAAAGTCTTGGAAGGGTTCAATTTTAATCATTAAACTCATTCAAAATTTATGAAAAAATTAATACAAAAGCTATTATAGATATGTAATTGTATGAAATTGTGTACATAAATAAAATTATCATGATCAACATAATCTAGGATTGTAATTATGAATATTGTATTATTATTTTTTTGTCTTATGGTGTGGAAGTGAACCCTTTCTTCCTTTTCACATACCTTTACATCTCATATACTTAAACTATAAAATGTTTATCTTTGATGTTAATTGGAAAATTGATGTTAGATTTTAATTATTGGGGGTTATTGTTACAAAAATTATCCTTCCAGAAAATGGAGGCTTCAACATTCACAATAGTAAGGTGGCAATACAAAACTGTGTCTTACATTTAGGTATTTTTTTACATAAACAAAATATTTGGCACCAACAAAAATTGAATTTAAATATCTAAAATGAAAAGACACATTTTATTAGCATATATATACAAAGACACAAAGCATCCATATTTTTCCAAAAAAAATAAAAGCTTGTTAAGTGTTTTTTAAGATTTATTTATTGGTCATTTTCAAGTCATAATTTTAATATTTGTATTGTCTGAGGTTACAAGTGTGTCAAATGTTGTTGCACCAAATTATAATCTTGAGATATACAAGAAGTCTATATATGTTGTTTACTCCATTTTTACCATGTTTCCAACCTCTGTGATTGCATTACTTAATTTAAACATCATCTAAGGATTCAAATGAACCATTCAGATTCTTACCTTTGGAGCATCTCTACTTAATAAAAATTTCCATTCCTTTACTGACAAATATTATTTCATATAATTTATGATTCATATGGTACTTTATAATATGGTTTCATTTTTCATTTGAGGTAAGGTAAGTTATATATTTTATATAGAGATAATTTTTGGCTTACATTAAATCTTACTTATAAGTATTGGTATTTTTGACATAATAAATTATTAGGTTACTATAAATTATCCAATATTTAAGATAGTTTTAGGATACTTGTAGCTTAAAAGTGAACTTGAGTAAAAAAAGGTCATGGTTTTCAACATAACTAGATAAAAATCACATGAAACTAATATCATTTACAAAATAAGGGTAGATGAAGTAGTTATCTTC
The DNA here is from genome assembly GCA_037957365.1 of Torreya grandis. NCBI lineage: Eukaryota > Viridiplantae > Streptophyta > Pinopsida > Cupressales > Taxaceae > Torreya > Torreya grandis. The sequence continues at coordinate 2,369,922 of JARHVA010001184.1, read as the reverse complement.
TATACTTATATTAATGTAACTTTTAAAGTAACTCCCCTCAATATGATACATGTTGGATAAGAGATAACATATGTAAGGGTTATTGCACTTAGTAAATTTGATAAACTATGTTTTTAATGTTAATTTTAGAATTCCAATGTAAAATTTTTTACCTTCCAAACTCTAGTGTCACCAACAGTGTTATATGGTTGTGAGATTTGGACTTAGACTTAATAGTGATATTCAGGATATGGTCAATAGATTTATTATTTCAATGCTATCTAAAATACTTTATGCAAAATAGATAGATTCACATGAAATTATTTTCATTACATTTGAAATTTTTCCACTTCATATGTTAGTTATTTTATATATAGTGATGTTTTTTTAAATATTAAGATGTGATTCAAATCACAATAGTGTGTCCTTATTTTTGACATAAAGAGGACACATACACTCCAATCTATTATGGAAAAAATTAGTTTAGTGTATTCTAATTAATAAACCATGTTTTTCAAGTCTATCTATTCAAAGATGTAGTGCATCCATATTTTTCCTAAATTATTAAAGTTTAATAATTATATTTTATGTTTTTTTTTATATCTTTTAAATATTATTTCACTACCCAGTGAGACAATATTTTAATTTAACCCATGTATGGTAGATAAAATAATTGGTCATAGTAGATATCCTTTCAAGTCTCTAGAATCATCTATGAAGTAGTGTGAAGAAGGGATTAAAAAACACTTGGTATGCTTAATGTATGTCTTTTCTATGAGAAATTGGTATGATATTAATCTAATGCCTCCTAATATACTATTTCTATTAACACTCCCTACATGTTAAAAATAGATACTTATAGAGGCATTAGGAATGAAATAATAAAATTCTACATAAAATCAACTTGGACATAAACATCAAGACCATTGTCAATAAAAATGTATCACTACTTTGAGCACAATATTCAAATAGAATATGGATTTCTCATTAATCCCAATTACACTAGGATCTCTTTTGGTTTGATATTTCCTTTGGATCAATTGTGTGTATCTTATCATCAACTTTACATGAAGACATAATACTTTATTATAAGACATAAGCATATATATAAACTTTTAAAAAATGAACTAGATTCAGAGGAGCATTTTTTATTTAGATGTATAATATATTATTATATTTATGTCAAGTTTTACTACCTCTTTAGAATAGATCAAGGTTCTCTACAAGAAATTATTCATTATGAGGATCAAATATGTGTAGCTCTATTCATCAGAGAGATGACCTAATATAAATATGGCCTTTATAAGATTCATTACCATAACTCATTATTTCATATTTTGATATCATACTCATTTGTTCAACCTTAATTTCAAAATTTCAAACAAACCCAATGTTCTACTCAATGATCATGATTTTTCAAAAGAAATATCTCAAAAACCTAACTCTTACATTTTATGTTTTATCTACTTTTACTATTAGAAATTCTTGTTTGAAATGTGTTTTACTTGTAATATTATTACCCTATTATGATTACTATTAAAAATTTAATGACATGTGTATGTGTGTGTGGATGTTTAGTTGAATCGACTTGAAATGTTAATACAATTCATGAACATTGTAAAAGGAAACATCATATACTAAGAAATATATACATATTATAGTCCTTAAAAAAATTAATGTTTGTTGAAAATTTTCCCTTAAGAGTCTTCTTAAAATTTTGAATTGCATCTCATTGTCATCCCCAAAAAAATGAATTATATTTAACAGTTTAAAATTTTAAACACATTATCACTCAAATTTGGTTATAAATACTTGATAATGCTAGTTTTTACCCTATTTCACTTTAATTGATTTAAGCACTTAATTTGGACCTATTTCATCACCTTACTTTGTCATAGGTAGCTATACAAACCTATTCCTTTCTAAATTGCTATTTTACAACTATGGAAATGTTCTAAACAACTAAAAACCCCTCTAAACACCTATATAGACATCCAAAGGCCCAAAAGTCGCATGTTTCCCTTAAGGAGAAAACATATAGTAGGGGATAATAGTGGCAAACATTTTTTTCCATTATGGGTTGATGATGTCCTTAACCCTTATAATGGAGTGCGTGGATAATGTTTGGGGACATAATGGATCCTAAATATGGACAATTGTTTCTAAAAAATAAAAAATCTCGACCTCTATAGATTATTTGAGATGGCTACACTCAAAATTTGAAGATTATATGAGAAATAAACTGTAACATTTTGAGTCTAGTTTCTAAAACACTAATTATTTTTAAAAATACTCAAGTATATGTAGGTCAAAAATCAAAAATTTGAAGAAGAAATACTTTCTTTATAAAAATGGAGTAGATAGTCGATCATGTGGACCCTCCTTTTTTTAGCATCATTTAGTATTACTTGAAACCCTTTGGTTGAAATTTATATAAGATTATATAGTTTTTTACCTATGTTTTTTAATTTTTTTTAATGAATAGATATGCATTTATTAGTTTTACAAGTAAATAGATCCTAAAAACCTTATAAAAATGGATAGTTGACTATGTGGCCCCCTTAAATACCTAATAAATGAAAAAAAAATTGAATGTGTATAGAATTAGGCCTAGTTTATGACCATGTTTTTATTTTTTTGCATTTGGATAAGCGCGCGCGCGTGTGTGTGTGTGTGTATGTGTGTGTGTGTGTATTTATGGCATATAGTGGCCTAAAAATACATATTTAGAAATTAACACAGACAAAAACCTTAAAATAGTTTAAAAATTTAGAAAAATCATATATTTTAAAAGATGAGTGTGTTCAACATTTTATTAATAATTTTAGGAAAAGTCTCGATGAAATTCATAGTATTTATGATAAAATAAGTTGTATTTTTTAATTTTTAAATTAAAAACATGCATTTAACTGTGTATTTGCAATTTTAGACCTTAAGCGAAGGAATCGAATCCATTTTCAAGATAAAAGGCATGTTTTTTAAATTACACATAACAAATCACATGCATGATATAACACATCTACTCAATATATACACTACCATATAAAGGACATAATGAATATAGTGATTTAATTTGGGTGAATTTGAGTCTATGAATCTAATTTAGACTATATTGAATGTGATTTGGGGTTTAACCAACCCTAATTTCATCAAAAAATAAACTAAATAGTTGATTGTTTCAATAGTGGAGGCATTTAGGGCCAATACAAACCCAATGAACCTAATTATGACTATAGGATGTGTTTTAGGGATAAATTAACATAGAGTTCTTGATGTATTGATCTAATGATTCAATTGGTGAAATTAGCGATGCAATTTGGGAAAAATTAAGCTTCATACATCAAACTTAGTTTTGACTACATAGGATGTATTTTAGGGCTCAATCAACCCTAAAGTCATAACAAAATAAACTAGATATTCCATTAGCTCAATCATGGAGGTAATTGTGGCCAATTTGAGCCCCTTCAACCTAACTACAACTATAAAATGTGATTCAAAATTCAATCAACCCTAATCTCATCATAAAATGAAGCATATAAATGTTTAGTTCAATGATAGATGAATTTTTGGTTATATATAATGTGACTTGGGCCTCAATTAACTCCAATGTCATAACATAATGAACAAAATAGTCAATTGATTCAATTGTGGAGACAATTAGGGTTAATATGAGCCCCTGTAACCTAACTGCAACTATATAATGTGATTTGAGGATAAATTAGCTCTGATTTCATCATATATTGAGTCAATTATTCAATTAGTACAATTAGTGACATGATTTTATAAAAATTGAGCCATGTGAACCTAGTTTCAATTTTATATGATGTGATTTGGAGTTCAATCAACTCAAATTTTACCACATATTGAATAAAATTGTCAATTCATTCAATTGGGGAGGCAATTAAGTCTAATTTGAGCCCCTTAAATCTAACTAAAAGAGTAAGACATGATTTAGGGATAAATTAGCTCTGATTATGTCATGAATTACTCCAACTAGTTTATTTATGTAATTAGAGATGTGATTTAGACCAAATTGAGCCTTGTAAACCTAATTCATGGCTCAATCAATTATATAAGATGTAATATATGGTTGAATTGATCCTTATTTTATCACAATTGTAATCATAGAGATAATTATAGCCAATATAAACCCTTTGAACCTAACGATGAGTATAACATGTAATTTTGGGATAAATTAGCTTAGATTTCTTGAAATATTAAGCCATTTAGTCAATTTATACAATTAGTGATGTAATTTGGATGATTTTTAACCCTTTAAACCTAATTTCAACAATATAAAATGTAATTTGGCACTTGATCGACCCAAATATCATAACATAAAAACCAAATAGTCCATTGGTTGCAGAACAAAGGAAATTGGGGACAATTTGATCCCCTTCAACCTAACTGCATGATTATAAAATGTGATTAAGGTCTTAGTAGACTATAATTTCATTAGAGAATGAAGAAAATAATTGTTTGGTTCAATGATATATGTAATTTTGATTGTATAAGATTTGATTTGGCCTTAATAAACTTAAACATCATCACATGATGAATGAAATAGTTTATTATTCAATTATGGAGGTAATTAGGGTCAATATGAGCCCTTAGAGCCTAATTATGACTATACAATGTGATTTGAGGCTAAAATGGATTTGATTTCATCATATATAGAGCCAAGTAGTCAATCAGTGCAATCAAATTTTGGAAAAAATAAACCATGTGAACCTAGTTTCAATTGTATATGATGTGATTTGGAGCTCAATTAAACCCAATATCATCATATAATAAATCAAATAATTGATTTTTTTTATCAGGGAGGAAATTAAGGCCAATTTGAGACCCTTCAACCTAACTACTAGAGAAGGATTTCATTTAGGGTTAAATTAGCTCTAATTTCATCATGAATTGATCAATTTAGTTAATTATTGCTATTAGATACATGATTTGGGCCAAATTTAGGCTCGTGAACCAAATTTATGATTAAATTTATTATATATGATGTAACATATGTTCTAATCAACCCTAATTTTATCAAAAATGTAATCACATAGATAATTAGGGCCAATCTGAACCCCTTGAACCTAAATACGAGTATGCTATGTGATTTGGGGCTAATTGACCCATGTGTGAACCTAATTTTAACTATATAGGATTTTGTTTGGGCATCAATCAACCCTAATTTCATCACATAATGAATTAAATAGTCAACTAAATATATCATAGAGGCAATTGGGGCTAATTTAAATCCATTCAACCTAATTACATTAATAAAATTTGATTGAAGGTATAATTAGCCCTTTTTTTAATCACATATGGATCCAATTAGTAAATTGGTGAAATAAGTGATGTGATTGGGGTCTAATTAAACCCAAATTGATTGTATAGGATGTAATTTTTGGTTAATCGACCTTGATTTTATGAAAATTTGAAGCAATTATAATAAAACAAAAGGTATAATATTATTAATACTATATTACATTATATAATTTTTTATAATAAATATTATGTGTGTGTGTATTATTTATATTCATAATTTATAATAACACATTAATATCATATATTATTACATAAAAATAATGTGTATGCTCTATAGTGTGTACATGCTATAGTGTGTATGTGTTCCTTGCACAATAAAAAAACCTTTCTCTAGACATTATTTGTTACTTCTTTTAAGATTTTTGTCCCCACCAATATTCTTTGCATCATTTTTCACCCTACATAGTAGAAGATAAAATGTATCAAGTTATTTTCTATTCCCCATTGTTAAAAGATATCAAGTTTGTCTAGTCATGGGTGACATATTTTGTTAAAAGAAGAGGAAAAAGCTAAAGTGTAAAATTTTAGATCAATTAAAAATGTTGAGATAAAAATACAAGTGAACAAATGCAAACATTTAGTTCAATACAAGGTATATACACCATCCCCAATGAACCAAATATCATAGATAATGATGAAATGAATAATAATAATAATAATAATTAATGTTTACCTAAAAATACAAATTATGTTACAATTCCACATTTCAAGATTCAAGTTTTTAGGTTTTTTTATGATGGCAATGAATAAAATTACATGGAAACAAATAATGATGAAGTAACAATGAATAAAATTCCATGGAAACACTCTATAGTGAAAGTAACAACGAAATGAATTGTAAAAGCACACAAAATTAAGAAACTAGTAGTGAATATAAAAAAATGTAAACACCAAATCAAAAAATTATACCATTAGTAATACCTCCCATTATTTTGAATTAAAAAAACCCATGTACTTAGTTGAAGTTGATGAAAACATTTTGACACCAATGTGTAATAAAATGTTTGATCACTATTCAAGAAGAATGGCTGACATAATTTGGGATAATTTCATTAAAAAATTAAATGATAATCAAAGATGTCAATTATTTGTTTCATTAAATAATTCATAATATGGGACCTACAATGTATGCCTGATGACTAAGAACATATAATATGGGTGGTGAAAACAAGGTAATTGTTTAAAATATACATGATGTATACCATATTGTAGGCATGAAAAAAGACAACAAAGTAGTAGCATTGCCTAATGCATTATTACAAATTATATAGTAAGTTTTCAAACAAGGAGAAACCTCTTGATTTCAAAAATAAATAGAACACTAAACATAGAGAGAAAAATCATAAATAAAGTAATTGGGACATGTAAAAAACTTCATGATGCTAATACTAATGAGCTCTAGCCATTTTATGGTAGACTTCCAATAAATTACAAGGCTATAGTTGATGCTTTCAAAATTTTACTTTGGAAAGACAATACAAGGGTTTCACCCAATATAAGAGATATAGTGAAAATAAATTTGGTTCTTACAAATGAGGACTGAATCTAAAACATTTCTTGGATATGACTCAAACATAATTATAATCTATTTTTTACAAAGACATCCACAAGTTTCTATAATTCAAATATATTTTGAAATGTCCAAACCATTTTATGTCAAAATAAATCACACACACACACACACCACTTAATTTTGTAGGCAACATGTTAAATTTTCAATGCATTATGATGTTTGTCATCATGTGTGTTGTAATTTACATATTGAAAACATTTTTCAAGAGTGTAGCATGGAAATTCCATTAGATTACAAGGTAATTTATCCCAACCATTTTTTGTGAAATTCTAGATGGACAATTATTTTATAACAAAGCATGTTTGTATCGATCTTGTAACATTTATGAGCATTGCCAAAATTTAAAAATTATATCTGTAAGGAAAGTACAAGTGGAATTGGATAAGAACTAGTTAGTTTTATCAAATACAAACTAGTGACATATCAATTAAAATATGACAAGGAATGAAAAAGGTATGATCTTGCTAAAAAACAAATTGATCTTTAATCGATAATAATCAAGTGTCATATTAGAAAAAACACACTTAAATAATGGATAAAAACCTTAAATTCATGATTTAATAAAAATAAACATTTTAAATGATTATAGAATTTAATAATAGATTTTAAATATCATTAATATACTAAATTTAAAAAGTACAATAATAATAAATGAGACAAATTGATAGAAATATTGAATCGATTTGATAATAGAGTTTGGCACAATCGCCTACGTCTCCAAATCCAATCAAAGTGAGGATCACTCCATTAAATTATCATAAAATAGATTTATAATTTATTTATAAGTCTCTCAAATCATCTTTATGGGCTTAACTCTATCGAAGAGATACTCTCAAACTAAAATTATATAGATTGAGGCCTTTAAAAATCTTTCTATGGCTCTATAGCACCCTTTTAGCACTCAATCTTCAAATACATTCAAAACTTGATGACAAAATGAACCCCTCACCCCTTTATATAGGTTCATAGGTCCATAAAAGGTGGGCTTGGATGATTATCCTTTCCAATTTCAAATAATATTCATAATTATCCCAACACCATTATTTGTGGGATTTAACATTATCCCCTTTTTTAATAATTTTTATCTCCAACCTTTTTTTAAGGGATTTATATTATCCCATTACAATTTTATATGGAATTTTGATAATTATGTGGAAGCCCACAAATTAAATATGTGGGATATTATCAAAATTCCAATTAATTATGATATGTGAGGGATGAGAAAATTAATAATCTAGCATTTAATTGGTCCATATTGCCATGTTATCATTTGACCACAACTTTAACCAGCAATAAATTTTTCATATAGAATCAAAATTAGTCCTTTCAAAATGCATTGAAAATCTATTGAAAAGCTCTATGTTGTGGAAATGATCAATCTACAATTTGATGACTTCATTTTTTAAGCGTATATGGATCCTCCTAGATCACAAATACTTGTTTCATAATTTATGGTTAAATATAGAGATAAAATTATTTTTGAGTGTGCAAGAGACAAACATAGAGCTTAATGGTTGGATGAATAATTAAAGTTAAGTAATGACACATTTTCACTTATTTATATTATTTTAGTAGTCGAATTTGTTGAGAATTACATAATTAAACTACAAATAAAATTTTAGTTATAGTACTAAAACTCAATATAGGTTGTTATATCCATGCATATAACATTCATGCATGCATATGATATTACAAAGCAAGATAAAAAAAAAACTATTATGTACAAGGTTGTTTTGATATTTTCTATGCAAATTTGACTAAGAAGAACATTAATCTCAATCAACATTATGTTTGGTCAGAAAATTACACATCATAATTTAATAATGCATGAATGTTTTACTGGTTGAGTAGGATGCATGTTATCATTATTGTAAAATATATTTGGATTTCCACTGAAGCTATCCACATAAAGGGGGAGATGATAGTCTTAGATCATGTGTAAGAAGATCCATTGCAAGAGAAGAGTTAAAGTTTGAATATGGCACTAATTTGATTGATGCAAAAACCATTTTTGAATGGTGTAACAAGAAGATGGTCCATGATGATCAAGAAAATTAGTCTATTCATATATATTTTTGGTTGACAAAGGAAGAAAAATTAGCAAGGTATCAGGATTGTATTACTATAATAGGATCAAGTGAGATCTACTCATTTCGTAGCTCAAATTTAGGTTCTTGGGCTATTGGTACAGGGAAATTAGTATGTTTTTATTCTACATGCATGGAATTTTGCTGGAATGAGTGTGAGTCCCAAGAGTGGTAACCCCTAACAAAAAAATTATCCTATTATGTAATTCAGTGGAGTGAATTACATCATCCATTAAAATTCATCCAATAAATTTACTATCAATGTGTCCATGCATGGAAGTACCTTGGGTTTTAATAGCTTGATGAAAATTAATTTTTTTAAGCCATTAGATCATCTTAATATTCTATAAAATCTTTAAAAATGCCCTTTTCATTTGATATGTAAAGATATTCTTTAATCACATTGAACAACACATTTTAATGGTCATATGAAATAACATTAGGTGAATAAGTCATATCCTTGAATTCTTAATGAGGACCAGAAGATGAAGATGCACTATTTGGGTAAGTGCACAGAGATGGGGACAAAAAATCAGACATAAATTTACAAAATGTATTCCACGTATGAAATTATTGACATAGTCTTGGTATTACCAAGCTAGAGATGTGTACATGATTCAATGTTAAAACCATGTATGCAAGATTTTAAAACAATATAATCACATACACAGTTCTGTTATTTTAAAACCACAGAGAAATTATCAATGCCATTCATTTGGTATCGATGCAAACCATGATAAAAAAACAAAAAGAGAAAATATGTGGTTAAGTGATACCATGGCAATAAAAAAACACTTCATTAACCCAAATTCAACAATACCATGATGAAAACTAGATAGACAATTTTTTAATAACAAAGCATGTTTTTATGGATCTTGCTATTGAGGTATAATGTGTTGTATGTTCACATTATTAATGTACTGATGTAACTATTATTGTTAACAATATTATGTTAATAGCCTATAGATTAGTTTACCAAATACATTATTAGTCACAATATATTTTTATAATAATGGGTTGTTGGGAATTTTTTAGTTTGAGTTATTTAGGGTGTTTTAGAGATTTCAATGGAGATTTTATCTCTCCAAATATAAGAAACACTCTTCCTATATAATTTGTATCTCTCCTACAGTTTTCATAAGTAATAGAATGTTATTATTATCTATATTAATGGTATGATTATTTCTTTGATTATTTTCTATGTATCTTGTATAAACTCTATTCAAATAAAAATTGATCTATTAACTGGTATCAGAGCCATGTAATCCAAAATCCTGCACACTTTTTGTTTTGGAGCAATGCCATAGGATTCAATGTGAAGCATTGACTGTGTAAATTGTTGGAATTTATTCTGCATCATGCCTGTTGGAATATAGCATTTTGAAGAGATTTATGGTATGATGTTCTAAATGGAGCGACTTTGTATTAAATAAGTGTTAATACTTTCATTATGCTAGATATACTTTTTGGTAGCAAATTTCATGTAGTTTTTCTTTGTATCAATTTCACCCATCAACATAATTCTATTCTGGTCTAGTGAGGAGTTGATTTCTTCGACAAAAGAGGTATGTAGAGTGTATGACCAAAGATAAAAGTCACCACTATAAATTTTAAGAACCCTGAGGAGGATCCATATTTTCTATTTGAGTATGTATAATCGATGTCATATTTATGATGCATAATTTATGAATATCTCTATACACTTGGAACAACTGGATTTCTAAACATGTGTGCCCACTATAAAATTTTGCTAGTTTATCATGCCTTTATAAATTTGGTGATATGTTGTTTATCAGTGCATTGTTTTTCAAGTTGTATATCTTATTAGTTTAGTATGCAAATTTAATTGGTTCAACTATCAGTTAACATCGCTTGTAATCTTCCACACCAAAGTATCATGTAATCTATTATGCCTTTAGTGTCATCCAAAGACATTCTTAATAGCTTCATTATAGTTGTATCTCTTTCAAGTCAAACCATCTATCCATGACTTGTCAGCTCAAGTTGTTATATCATCTAATCTTGGCATTTGGTATCTTGACTCATTCCAAATCCATGCAAAGTATCTGAGCAAGATGTGTTTCTCCATTCTACATTCCACCATTATATGTAGTTGTCAGATAAGTCTACAATTTTCCAATTCTGTGTTTTTTTAGTTTGTTATTATAGATATCTTTGGTGTTTAGATTTGTGTATTAGCTCTTTGTTTTGTGGTATTTTGTTATATATACTTTAGGTTGATATATTAGTAATCATTTTTAATTTCTAATAAATAGATTTATGTCTTTATAGTCATTAATTGTTTGATAGAAATAAATGTATATTTATTTTTAATGAGGTATAATGGTCTAGTTATGAGTTTTGAAAAATTCATGAGTCTTTCGAGCTTAAAGAGTATTTCAGAGTATAGTATTTTATGTTTATTATAGTTTTGTGAGTTGAATAGCTGAAATCTATGATTAATAGTTTTATAGTGTTTTCAAAGATAATTCAATAGTCTATTTTGAGTTCTTATATGTCAATATTAAGAGTTAGTTTTAAGTCAAATGAGTCAAAATGTCAAAATTACATTTATTGGTAGAGTCTATTGTAAATTATTTGGGTACATTGTCAAAAATATATATCTTTTAGAGAGTCATTTTGTTAAAAAGTCAATGTCAAATAAAACTAATATTGTAAAAGATGCATTTTTGGGTGAACCTGATGTTCTAAGTCAAAAGTGTTAGTTATGTATATGGGAGAATCTTGTCATCAAAAATGGCATGAGCTTGAAATATTCATTGGTTGAGTAAGCAACATCAATAAATAGAGGAAGGAATAAATGGAGGCTGAAGATTTCATAGCCTCTCATTAACCATTAGTAGCAGGGCCACTTTATGATTTTGTGGCATTTTTTTTGAGTTATGTGGTGTCTTTTTAGCATACTATGGTGTGAATAAGAATAGATGTTGTATGCCTATTCATGTTTTCCATAGGTTAACTTTATATTCATTTGTTACTTCTCTAAAATGTGAAAATGATGAGAGCTAAAATCTATACTGGACATCATGATGTGGTTTATGGTAATCCACTTATAAAACCATTTCTTTGTGGTTTCTAGTTATCCTTTTGTAAAACCATGATTTTGGTTTTTGGTTAGCAATTTGTAAAACCATCAGGTATTATTTATAGTTTCTAGTTAACCATTTTTAAAACCACTATCTTGGTTATTGGTTAGCCATTTGTAAAACCATCATGTGAGGTTTATGGTTATCCTCTAAAAATCACCAAGTCATGAGTATAGGTGCAGATATGGGAGAGTTGTTCTCCCAATGTTCACATTAAGGGGGTGTAGGATAGGATTAATAATGTTCAAAAGAAAGTGAATGTTGAGGTATAGTGTGTTGTGTGTTCACATTATTAATGTACTAACGTAAATATTATTGTTAACAATATTATGTTAATATCCTATAGGTTAGTTTACCAAATATATTGATAGTCACAATATATTTGTATAATAGTGGGTTGTTAGGAATTTGTTAGTTTGAGTTATTTAAGGTGTTTTGGATATTTTAGTGGAGATTTTATCTCCCCAAATATAAGAAATATTCTTCCTATATAATTTGTATCTCTTTTATGGTTTTCAAAATAAATAGAATATTATTATCCTCTATATTAATTGTCTAAGTATTTCTTTGATTATATTTTGTGTACCTTGTATAACCTCTGTTGAAATAAAAACTAGATCTATAACTTGCAACATTTGTGTGGATTTCCAAAATTTAAAAATTATATCCATAAGGAAAGTAAAAGTGGAATTAGATAAGAACTAGTTAGTTTTATCAAATACAAACTAGTGACATATCAATTAAAATATGATAAGGAATGTAAAAGGTATGATCTTGCTAAAAAACAAATACTTGTTTCACAATTTATGGTCAAATCTAGATAGAAAATTCTTTTTGAGTATGCAAGACACAAACATAGATCTCAATGGTTCGATAAATAATTAAAGTTATCTGATTACACATTTTCACTTAGTTATATTGCTTTAGTAGTAGAATTTGTTGAGAATTACATAATAAAACCATAAAAAGAAGTTGAGTTACAGTACTACAACTCAATACAAGTTGTTATATTCATACATGCTTCTGATATTATAAAGCAATATCAAAAAATATTATGTGCAAGGTTGTTTTGAGATGTTATATGCAAATTTGACTAAGAGGAACATTACTTTCAATCAACATTATATTTGATTAGATAATTACAAATCATAATTTAAGAATGCATGAATTTTTTACTGGTTGAGTAGGATACATATTATCAATATTGTAAAACATATTTGGAGTTTCACTGAATCTATCCATGGAAAGGAGGATCATGATAGTTTTGGATCATGTGTAAGCAGATCCATTGCAAGAGAAGAGTTAAAGTTTGAATATGACACTGATTTGATTAATTCAAAAACCATTTTTGAATGGTGTAACAAGAAGATGGTCCATGATGCTCAAGAAAATTCTTGTCTTCATAGTTATTTTTGGTTGAGAGAGGAAAAAAATTTATCACGGTATGAAGATTGTATTAATATAATAGGATCAAGTGAGATCTAGTTATTTCGTAGCTCAAATTTATGTTCTTAGACTATTTATACAAGGCAATTAGTATGTTTTTGTTCTACATACATGGAATTTATTTGGAATGAGTGTGAGTCCCATGAGTGGTAACCCCTAAAAAATAATTTATCCTATTATGTAATTCAGTGGAGTGATGATGCAGGGGCATATTGGAATGCTCAAGTGTTCTATAATGTAGGTGCAAATTTGAATTTGTGTTCAAGTTGGTTTTCCCTCCAAAAAGGGAAATTTAAATTTTCATAGTGTTTTAGTGGACCTTAGCGAATATGGAAGATATGTAATTATTTAAAAACATTTTAATAGACATTTATGGTCATAATAAAGGTCCAAGAGTGAAAATAGATGTATAAGTCATGTAAGAGTGAGGTGGCAGTCCACCACCCCACGTAGGTCTAGAAGGTTTCTTGTAAAATCTTGATGAAGATTCAGTTATGAATCTTGTTGTACTCTTTCTTTTAAATAGGAGTTTTGTTTGTGTGTAAAATTAAGTCTTGATAGGAGGACCTCTCATTCCATTTGAATTAAATATACAATGGACATGTAAACAATGAAAGTTGGTGAATTAAGGACTGTGTTATAAGAAATTTTGTGTTTTTGACATTGCATGGCTGAGAACTGAGATTATGAGGTGTGTTTAGATCCTCCAGTGGTAAGTGATGTAATAATGTGATTTATTTTGGTTATGATATTTTTATATTAATTATAATGATTAATGAATGCAAGTTTAATGTTGAAACAATCTCCTTTGTAGTGACAGATAGGACTATTAAATAGGAAATTACCCTTACACAGGGAAACATGTGAGTATTTGATCTTTCTCCATATTCCAATTATTTGAAGAACAAGAAATTGAATGTTCATGAGATTAGATAACCCTATAAAAAGTTACATTTGATAAAAAAAAAAATAATTTCTCCAGTGGAATAGAGTATAACCCAGGAATGAATGCAATCTGCTAATTTAGAACCATGTTTACTGAGTTAATCCTTGTTATTAGTATGGTAACGTGTATGTGGAATCAAAGAGAGTGTGTGAAAGCTCCCTATTAGTTTTATAAGGTTTGTAAACCCTTAATAAAGGTTTTTAGTCATTTATAATGAAAGATAGTGAGGAACCCTGAGTATCTTATTTGTAAAGGGTAGAATAGAGTAATAACCATGTTTGGAGACTGAGATATTTGTGTTGATTCTTGTGTTGATTCTTGTTTTGGATTATAGGTGATTAAAAATAGGTTTATATAAAAAATTTAAGATATTATGAACTTTACTATAGTTGTTAAATATCTTTAAAAGTGAAAGGTCCATTAAAACCCTACTTACCCTATTTATTGTTAGTAGAATATAGT